>JAVJIF010008183.1:0-248191 GCA_038442645.1 Agave tequilana | reverse complement strand
GTCTCAGCATCAAGGCGCGTTGGCTCGACACCCGCGTCTCAGCATCAAGGCGCGTTGGCTTGAAACCCGCGTCTCAGTTATAACCGCCTTGGTTAAGGGACCAATCACTGCCCACACGTAAGGGAATCAGCCCCCATCGTGGCATGTCTTTAGCAGGCACGTGGGTTAGTTACCGCCCATGTAGCGGGGAAGTTGGCCCTCATTGTGGAGCGTTTTCAGGGGGGCACGTTCACCCCTGGGACCTCTATAAATAGCCCCGTCGCTAGAAGAAGGGGTCGAATTTTTGGCGATCGCATCAGGGGAAGAATCATCAGCAAAGAGAGAGAGAAGATCATCAGCAAAGAGAGAGAGAAACTCTTCAGCAAGTTCGCTGCGTACGAGCTAGCCTTCGCCTACCTTCTCTTTTAGAGTTTGGTAGACAGAGCTGTGTCACTCTTTCTACCGGCCGAAGAGGAGATCCCTGAAGGACGGTCATCTGGTCAACGGAGAACAAGATTCACTCTCCACCGCCACACGAAGAACCCAGCCTTAAACAAAGGGGGAATTCAAGATTCAATATTCTCCCTCCCTTGTAACCGGAAGGAACAGTTCTTGTTGTAATCTTTTTCATTTGATTCAAGGAAAACTTTTACGGCAATTCACTGTCTCCCTCTTTCCGGGTCATACAAGAGATGGCGACTCCGCTGGGGACTACGTTTGTCACTGAGGAGCAAATAGTGGCGCAAGATGACGTCCACTATAAGGGAAAGATGGTCGAATCGCTCGTTGTCGAGTTCGACCAGGCGAAGTACGAAGAGTTTCTCTCTTCCGGCTCCAAGAGCCCAAAGACCCGTGTCTGCCGCCGGGTCTCGACGGGGAATGGCCTCGAGGCCCAATCCGTGGCTTTCTCGAGCTCCCCTGCTGCCGACCGTGCCAAGCAAGGTACCCGCGCCAACGCCTCTCAGAAGGCCCGCGTGGTCCCAGGCACATCTGCCTTTGCGACCAACCGCGTCGCACAGAACACCCGCGTCAGCGTCTCTCAGGAGACCCGCGTGGTCAAATCCCTGATGTTCAACATCAGGATGTTGTTGGTCTCTCTCCACCTCCTCGACGCAATCGAAACGCTGAGCGTCGACAGAGGAGACGTGCGCGTCAGCTGCAAGTTGGAACCGTGGTTGTCCAACTGAGGCTGGACGCGACGTACAATCTCGCGCCTTGCCCGCGCCGCGTCCAGTACGTGAAGTTCGCGTTTGGCGTCCCAAACGCGAGATTCCTTCAGTTAGGTCCTCCGAGGACCAACTCATCAAACGCCAAGGTGAGACCTCTGCGCCTCGTCAAACGCAAGAGGCACGAGCCCATAGGCGTGGGGCCCAGCAGCCCATCCTCTCTCAAGTGCCTCTGCCCAGACGCACCAGGCAGCAACGCGAGACTCGCGTTTCATCTCAGCAGAGACGCCAGACGCGCGTTACACAGCCGCGTCGCGAGAACCGCGTCCCTGAAGCCTGCGTCCAGGCTGTGCAGCACATGGATGCCTCCCGTCTTCGACGTTGCGAGGTTGATCTTTTCAATCCCCCTCCCATGGATTTGAGGGATTATCTGACGAAGAAAAGAAGTGCCAATCAGGCCACTTCGTCGTGTTGCTGCCAACGGCTCATCCATATGCTCACTGAGTGCCGTTGCGGATCAGGCGTGCACCAGCAGTCTTTAGTCAGACAGCTGACCCTGATTCCTCCGTCAGCTAAAAGAAGACGCTCCCACAGAAGGAGAACCTTCTCTGACGTTGAGTACCCGGAGCTCACTGCGAATATGACAAGCAGGAGCAAGGGAAAACAACTTGCAGTCAGCTCAGACGACTCCGAGTCTGACTCTGAACCGAAGGAGTGTATCGACACACTCGCACCCGGACTGGGGCCATTCCCCCAATTGATTATAATGCCTTAGCCCATGGCATTAATGATTCTCACTCCGCTGTAGCGGAATCAAGGGCTTCGAACTCTTCCGTCGAGAAGGAGACCTCCGCCTACATGACAGGCGCTCCTGAGGAGACGACTAAACGTTTGGAGCAGATCCAGAAGGCACAAATGGATATGATTCTTGCTCAGCAGGAATCTATCAACTCCCTCAAGCAGGCGATTGCACAGCTGCTCGAAGACAGGAGGAGGTCCCTCCTAAAAAGTCAAAGGGCAAAGGGAAAAAGGGAGAAAGCTCATCTTCCGAACCTTCTGAGGAGACGCGGCGATCTACCTCCGGCTCGTCCAAGTCCTCGTCGCAAGTAAAAGGCGACCAAGACCAGGGAAAGGCTCATGTTAAAAGAATGAGTCAACTGGAGCGACGCCTCGAGGCCCTTGCCAATCGCAAAGACCTCCAAGAAGTAGGAGTGGTCCGGCCCTACCCGGCTGAATGGGACTTGGTTCCGTACCCGCCCAAGTTCAAAGCTCCAACTCTTCAAGCCTTTGATGGGAAGGGGTCACCCAACCAGCACATCTACTACTTCAAATCCCAAACCCGGAATGTAGTAGATAATGACGCCATCCTGGCACGCCTGTTCATCGGCACCCTGAAAGGGTTGGCCTTTGAATGGTTTATGAAGCTCCCAGAAGGTTCTATCAAGAACTGGGGCGATTTGGAGAAGCTCTTTTTAACACGCTTCTTCGAGGATGACTCCGAAGTCACAATGCCAACCCTTTTGGCTACCAAACAGCGAAAAGGGGAGTCCGTCAAATCTTTCGTGGAAAGATTTCGGAACATGGCACTCCGGTGTCCAAGCGGTATGACCCAGGCCACCCTGGTGGAAACATGCCGCCACAATCTCCAAACCTCGCTCCTTGCTCAAATAGGAGTTGCTGAAAGCCGCACCTGGAAGCAATTAGTCCAACAAGGTGAACAGGCTGAGGAGATTGTTGCCCGCGTCAGAGCGGAGGAAGGTAAGCCTAGGCCGGAAAGGTCGACAAGGCGTGCGCCAGATACATCCCTCCAAACAAAGCGGAAGGATAATTTGGCAACGGAGACCAAATCTCCCGCCAAACCTCAATCAGGCAAGGCGAGTGGCTCTTCGAGCCAGCCACGCGCCAACAAGCAATATTCCTTCAAGGAAGAACATGTCGATTCGCTCTTTAAACTACTAACAAGAGCAACCGACTGAAGCTCCCTGAAGCTCGACGCCCAGAGGAGGTCGGCAAGACCGACAATCCCAACTACTGCATGTATCACAGGATGTTGGGACACCCCACCAAAAGCTGCTACGTCTTCAAGGACATCCTTCAGGCTCTGATTGACGCGGAGGTGTTAAAGCTCCGACCAGAGCAGAAGAAGGTGACGGCTAATGTGACGTCGGTTCTCCAGTTCGGGAGACAACCTCCAACGCCTGCGGGGGTGACTCCTGTTCCGAAAGGAGAGCTGAGAGTGGTCAACACAGACCCTCACCAGCAGCATGAGAAAGGCTTGGTACCCGTCCCTACACCTCAAGGGGAAATTATGTGGGTCCACCCTGACCTTGTCAATGAGCAGCAATGGACTACTGTGACCAACAGGAAATCCAAAGGCAAGGCAAAAGCCTCATCCTGCAATGTAGGTGGGTGCCTCCTCTCGAGAAGCGGAGACTGATATCCCTTCACTGACCGACTCAGAGGAGGAAACGATAGTCTTGGCCGCAGAGCCCAACCAACCGATGGCGGGAACCCGTTCAGGACAAGCGTACTTAAAACAGTACGACGAGACGGCGATAGCCCCTCCACAACCAACTGCGGAGCCAGTCAGGCCCTCCACAAAGCCACCTGTGGAAAAGCAGAAGGGGACTCGATTTTCTCGAGCCCTTCAAAAGGGCATCGCGGAAGGATCTACGGCACCTTACCGCTTTGATGTCCTGGCTCAGTTGGCCAACATTCCGGCACGCATTACTTGTATGAACTTCTTAGACTATCAAAGTCGACCAGGGAAGCTCTGCAAGAAGCTCTGGCAAATGCTGAGGTCTTCATGACCCAGGTGCCGAAGGAGGAAGATGTAGAGGATTGCCTCCACACCTCCCAGAATGCCCCCTGCATCACCTTCACGGCAGATGATATGCAGGTGAAAGGGAAGCATGATCGACCCTGTACTTCACAGGGTATATTGGATCGTCCGAGGTAAACCGCATCCAGGTAGATCCAGGGTCCGCGTTGAGCATCATGCCTCGCGGGTCATGCAACATCTCGGCATTCCTACCCATCGTTTGAGCCCCACCCAGACAACTATCTATGGGTTCAATGCCAACCAGACCCGTCCGATGGGGAAGATCAAGCTCAGGTGTCAGATTGGAAGTCTCAAGTCGGAAGTGACATGCTACATCATCGACGCCGACACTTCCTACAATCTATTGCTGGGACGACCGTGGATCCACCGCAACTCCATCGTTCCTCCACTCTCCACCAAGTCATGAAGTACATTGACGGGAGTGGAAATGTGCAGACGTTGATCGCCGAAAGGCATCCGTTCAAAGGGGTCGAGAATTATTTCACCGACTCTTTGCTGTACCAAGATCCGGTGGAGACGGATGAAGCCCCACAACCAGAGGAGCCAGACTCTGGTAATGAGGCTGACACTGAGCCTGAGAAAGAAGAGTGCCTGTGGGAGTTAGAACCACTTGTAACGGGCACTAATAAGCCCGATGTCGATAATACCACCGATGATGTAGGCGGTTGGTATATTAATGAAGATTTAGATTTTGCGTATTTTTCTGTGTGTGCTTCTGATTCATACCGTCAGATACTAGCACTGATATAGATGACGATCCTGGTCGGCAATGGGTGCCTTGACATCATTGCATGTACCAGTGAAATCGTCCTTCGAGACATACCAAGACAATGGTAATGCGCAAGAATCTATATTTATGGTTCCAGCAAGACGGAAAGGCCAAAAACCAATTCTTTTTGGGCGAATCTCGTCTGAACCAACGCCCCGCGACGAATCGGAAAGTGAGGAAGAATCCCTCAGTTCAGTCATTACGAACCAAAAGCGCTCAAAATGATGAGATGCATGGGGTACGACCTGACCAACAGACCCGGGTTGAACTTCGGCAAAGGAAGGAGGACGTTGCTTCGATCCTTTGTGCCGAAAGGGAAGGCCCCGATTATTATCATCGGACGCGCCGGGGGTTGGGCTATGTATCAACTCCGGTCCCATCAGCCTCCGATTCTCAAGAATCGTCGAGCAACGATTACTCTTCGGACACGTCATCTTGGGAGTCAGATGTCAGTGTCGGCAACATCTTCAAGGAACTTTCAGTGAACATGGTTTCGACAAGCCACCTGGAAGATGGAAATGAAGAAATGATCCAATCTGATACAGATCCTTGGATCAAACATTTAAATGCTCTTTGGGATACCCGCTTTGAACAGCGCGAGCCACCCACAGAAGACAAGGTTGTTCAGATCAACCTAGGAGATGAGGCTAACCCTAAGCCCATCTTCATAAGTGACGGCCTGTCACCTTCGGAGAAGAAAGATCTAATATCTCTTGTACAAGAGTATATAGACGTCTTCGCCTGGAATTACGAGGACATGCCTGGACTTGATCCTCAAGTGGCTATGCACCGCCTCAACATCAATCCGGACGCAAAACTGTCAAACAACAGCAGCGACGGTTCCGTCCAGAGATAATGGAGGCAATTCAATCAGAAGTCAGAAAACTTATTGATTCTGGCTTCATCAGGGAAGAACAACATCCCGACTGGGTAGCCAACATCGTCCCCGTCGCCAAGAAGAACGGGAAGATCCGGATCTGCATCGACTTCCGTGATCTAAACGAGGCTTGTCCCAAAGACGAATTCCCATTGCCAATCACAGATGTCATGATTGACAATACTTGTGGATTCGAACGAATGTCCTTCATGGATGGATTCTCAGGATACAATCAAATCAAAA
Source organism: Agave tequilana (assembly GCA_038442645.1). Classification (NCBI taxonomy): domain Eukaryota; kingdom Viridiplantae; phylum Streptophyta; class Magnoliopsida; order Asparagales; family Asparagaceae; genus Agave; species Agave tequilana. Next base: position 242,315 of record JAVJIF010008183.1, on the reverse strand, counting down.
TGTATCCTGATGACGAAAAGCATACTTCCTTCAGGACACCTCTAGGGGTATATTGCTACACCGTCATGCCCTTCGGACTGAAAAACGCAGGGGCAACATACCAAAGGGCCATGAACGCCATTTTCCATCAGCAAATACGCAAAACGGTGGAATGTTATGTTGATGACATCGCGGTAAAAAGCCGCGCTAAAGGTGATCACATAGCGGACCTGAAGGTAGTCTTCGACATCATGCGGGCTCATCAATTGAAGATGAATCCCACAAAGTCCTTCCTGGGGGTGGCCAGTGGCAAATTCTTAGGATTTGTTGTAACATCCACCGGAATTCACTTGGACCCGGAAAAGGTTCGCGCTATCCAAGAGATGCAACCCCCGAGAAATCTCAAAGAACTCAGAGGATTGCAAGGACGATTGGCGTACATCCGCAGGTTCATCTCAAACCTTTCCGGAAGATGCCAACCTTTCGCTAAGCTGATGAAGAAGGGTGTCTCATTCACTTGGGATAACGCTTGCCAACAAGCGTTCGAGGAAATCAAGCAATACCTCACCCAACCACCAGTCCTTGCAGCTCCAGTAGCCGGAAAGCCGTTTCTGGTGTACGTCCGAGCAATGGATCATTCTTTGGGAGCTCTACTAGCTCTACTACTCAGATGAGATCAGGACGACGAGTGAGCAAGCAATCTACTATCTGAGTAGAACAATGATCGGAGCCGAACATCGGTATAACCCGATCGAGAAGGAATGTTTGGCACTAGTGTTCGCTATCCAGAAAATGCGACACTATCTGGTAGGCCAAACTATAAACGTCATATCAAAAGTCAACCCCCTGAGGTTACTTATGACTAAACCTTCATCGCTAAATGGCCGACTGGCAAAATGGGCCATATTGCTCTCCCAATATGAGATGCGCTTTTTACCACAAAAGGCCATTAAGGGACAAGCAGTCGCGGATTTCCTAGCTGAGCACCCAGAGCCGAGGGCAGCAAAGTCTACGAGGATCTCCCAGATGAGGTTGCTGAAGTCTGCCTGACTCAGACATCGTTCGAAAGTCAAGTATGGCAACTTTTCTTCGACGGTGCATCAAGAACAAGCCCGAGGGACACTTAGTAGCAGGGGTAGGGGTAGTACTTGTATCCCCACAAAATTATGTGATTCCCCGAGCTGTCTCATTAACTGAGCCTTGTTCCAACAATGTGGCGGAGTACAACGCTCTTTTGATTGGGATGCAATTCGCCGACGAGATTGGCGTTAAAAATCTCGAGGCATACGGCGACTCCAAGCTCATCGTCAGTCAAGTTCGCGGGGAGTACGAAGTCAGACATGAAGACTTAGTACCCTATTACAACGCGACTATCCGCATGGCCGAGGGGTTTACAAGCTTCTACATCGACCATGTACCGCGCAAGCAAAATGCGCACGCAGATGCACTCGCATCCCTGGCTGCCTCCTTAGCTCTTCCAGCTGGAGCAATGGAGAAGATATTCGTCTACAGCCACGACCTGTATTGCCCGAGAAATGCTCTCGAGGACTATCAGGAGTCAACGGGAGGTCGTCACCGCGAAGAAGCACTTGAAGCATCAACCGGTCCAGAGCTTAAAGACTGGCGATTCCCCTATATCGACTACGTCTTATACGACATCCTGCCTGAAGACACCAAAGAGGCGGCTGCCATTCGAAGGAAAGCCCCCAAATTCTATTATAATGCGATTACGCGAACATTGTATCGTCGATCGCATGACGGGATCTTGCTCCGGTGCCTCTCACCAAAGGAGGCTCAAGAGGTATTGAAAGAAGCCCACGACGGCATGTGTGGAGCCCATCAACCTGGCCCAAAACTGGCACATCGACTCCAAAGATTGGGTTACTACTGGCCCAAGATGATTGCCGATGCCGTCACTTATGCCAAGAGATGTCACGCCTGCCAAGTGCACGGCGATTTCATCCATCAAGCACCAGGGTACCTCCACTCTACGGCCTCTACCTGGCCATTTGAAGTGTGGGGCATGGACGTGGTTGGTCCTATCAGCCCACCATCATCAAAAGGACATCGGTTCATTTTGGCAATAACCGATTATTTCTCCAAATGGGCCGAAGCCATCCCTTTGAAGGAGGTCAAATCGTCGAACGTGATCAAATTCGTGAAACACCATGTTATTTACCGTTTCGGCGTACCTCGGCGAATTGTCCACGACAATGGGCCTCAGTTCATTAGCCAGGCTTTCCAGAGATTCTGTGCCAAGTTCAGAATCCAGAGTGTGTCCTCAACGGCATACTACCCCGCCGCTAATGGCCTCGCAGAAGCTTTCAACAAGACTATTGGCAAGCTTCTCAAGAAGTTCGTCTCGAAAAGTCAACGAGACTGGGACGACAAGTTGGGTGAATGCTTATGGGCTTACCGCACAACTGTGCGAACCCCAACTAAAGCTACGCCATTTTCTTTGGTCTATGGGTGTGAAGCCGTACTCCCACTAGAGATCCAAATTCCATCTCTACGCGTCGCCTTGACAGCGGAGATGACAACAGAGGAGAAGCATCGACAGCGACTCCAAGAACTGGAGGCCTTAGATGATAAGCGTCTGCAGGCCCAACAGCAAATCGAGCTCTACCAAGCTCGAATTACCAGAGCCTTCAACAAGAAAGTTAAAGTGCGAACTTTCAAGAAAGGCGATCTTGTCTTAGCCGTCAGAAGACCCATGGTAATGACGCACAAGACAAAAGGAAAATTCCAACCCAAATGGGAAGGACCATTTGTAGTAGAGTCAGTCTACTCAAATGGGTCATATCGCCTCATAACCCCGAATGGCGATACCTTATGATGCCGATCAATGGCAGGTTCCTGAAGAAGTACTATCCTTAGATGGTATTCTTCCGCTGATCAAGTTAAAAATACACCTCTGATCAAAACAAGAAGAGCTTCTTCATTAATATCCGACGCCCCCGACGGCTAAGGATAGAAGAAAATGTTGGCTTTTAAGTCCAACATAAGTCTTCGACAACTCATCATGCTGAGGGGAATAGCATGGCTAGCCCAACTCAAACGGTAGTTGGTAAAGGCACCTCAAACCCGTTGACAGCTGAGGATTTGCTAAAAATCCTAAGGGACACGTTCCCATTTGATCCGACGCCTCCGACGGCTAAGGATAGAAGAAAATGTTGGCTTTTAAGTCCAACATAAGTCTTCGACAACTCATCATGCTGAGGGGAATAGCATGGCTAGCCCAACTCAAACGGTAGTTGGTAAAGGCACCTCAAATCCGTTGATAGCTGAGGGTTTGCTAAAAATCCTAAAGTGGACTTGGCTCCACTCTTTCCTCCAAAATCCCCTACCAATTCTCATCCACAGAATGGTAGGTCTACAAAATACAACCATTACTAAGTTAACACTATACCTCTGGTAATGAAAACTTTTCAATATTCCTTGTCGAGTACAAATTTTGTTTGTCAACTCTACACGGAGTATCAAATTTTCAAATCCGCCAAGTTAATACTACACCTCTGGCACTTCAAAATTTTCACTTGTCAATTCTCATCAATAGAATGACAGGTCCTCAAATTACTCTTACCATGAGTCAATCTTTGTCAAGTTAATATCACACCTCTGACAAGTTACTGTTAAAGTTTAACACCACACCTCTAAACAGTAATCAAGTTTCTGCCAGGTTTAATATTACACCTCTGACAGTCACTTTTCTTCAGACTTTCACACCGAAGCTGAAATGGATGATGCTAAGTTAACACCACACCTCTAGCATCCAAGTCATTGCTAAGTTCAACAATACACCTATGGCCATGACTTTCCCTCGGACTTCCTTATGCAAGCCGAGATGACCAATGCTAAGTTCAACATTACACCTCTAGCATTACCCTCACTGTCAAGTTAAACATTACACCTATGACAGTGACACTTCTGAGTTAAGTTAATATCACACCTCTGACTCACATCCTTGTCAAGTTAACATTACACTTCTGACAAGACCACTTTCAACCCGTTAAGTTAATATCACACCTCTGACGGTAAAAAACTTTCCTAGATTCCCCACGAGTCTAGTCCCACTTGTTATTCTCTTCAACAGAATAACAAGTCTACCTAAAAACATTGTTAGGTTAATACTACACCATCAACAGTGTTTCCATCAAATCCCCAGTTGAGCTCAATCAAGTTAATCCCAAACACTTGATAAAAGTTCACCCTCCCTGGGGGTACCAATTCTACTTGTCACTTTTTCTTATAAAGTGGCGGGTCCATCAAAAATTTCACCCTGTCAAGTTAATATTACACCTCTGACAGTATCGTGAGAGTTCCTGAAATAGGATCTTTCTCCACAAATTTGACTTGTTAAAATTTTCATAATTTTGATAAGCCAAAGATTCTTTGCTTCTATGCGTCTGACCAAAAAGAGACAAAAAGTTCAAGACAATGGAAGAGGCAAAAAAAGAAAAGTCACTTTTATTTATTTCCAGGTACATGAAAGTGATACAAAAACGCTCTCTTATACAATAAGATTGAGTGTACAGTCAAAACGCTCTCTATACAATAAGATTGAGGTTACAGTCAAACGCTCTCTTACAATAAGATGGAGTGTTACAATGAGGAGTACAAAGAAATCCCTCTCCCTCTCAGAGGTTCCACTCACTCCTTAAAGCCGCGTCTGATTCCAAGTGCGCGATGTTTTGTGGCTACAATAGAAGCTGGTTACACCACGATGCATGATGTAAACATCGAAAGAGCCCTAGCTGACTAAGCTAAGAGCAATGGTGTTCTTGAGGTCCGGTGGAAGCAGAAAGTCCGGCAACCCTTCGTTTATGAACATCTCTTCCCCCAGCAGACCATCCAGCAGACATGAGGAGTCCTTGATGTTACTTCTGGGGTGGGAGAGGAAGAGGATCCTACCTGCCGCCGTGTCCACCGTAACCTCCTCGCCGCCATACTTACCCTGACCATCTCTTGCCAGCAGGCATGATTGGTGCAGTGGATCTGAAGAGACCTTGGCGAGAGTCGATTCCTCGTCAGGGACATAATATATTCCCTTGTGGACGACGAGGACCATAATATATTCCCTTGTGGACGAACATCGAACAAGTTCGCCGTCCGATATATTCTCCCACGGACTTAGCGAACATAAAGAAGGATGACTAAGCCTACCTGCAAAAAAGCAAACAGGGAATCAGGACAATTCAGAGCTTAGTACACTTCAACAGAAGAAAAACTAAGTCACAGACGCGGCTATTGTCAAAGACTGCAGACGCGGGAATCATCCGCGCAACAAAATTGTCAAAGACTGCAGACGCGGGAATGATCCGCGCAACAACCAAATCCCCGCGGTGACTGCAGACGCACACACAGGATTCAAACGCAGTCTAAGATTTGCATCTGCTCAGACGCCGAAAACTGCCATCTCTCTGTTGGAGGAACAGGAGTTGCAAGATTCGGGTCTGAAGCCTTCAACTCGAGTTGGAATTCATCCAAGTCAGTGGCCTTAAAACGCGAGCTTCATGAGTAAAGCCGCGGCCAAGCACCAAAGACTTCTATATTCGCGTCCAAGGAAGTTTAAGTCGGCGGCGCAAATTCCAGAAGGAATGCACCAACACAACTTCACAAGAAGGTCCAGATGATATCTCTTTAAGGGGCGTACTGAAATTCAAACTTGGTTGGATCTAAAATGTCATGGTAAGTGGGCATGGCATACCCGCAGAAGCCTCTGTTAAGAGTTGAACTATCTGCATTGAGACGCGGACGTAAAAAGTGCTCAAAGAGACGCTTCCAGCCATTGAAATCACTTGACAGTGATAATCTATTGAAGAGACCAAACAGAAGCATGAAAGCTCTGGGTCATCTTCATCCACAGAGGCACCTTCATCCATGGAGGCAAACCCCTGATAGGGTCCTTGAAGGGAGAAGGCAGAGTCCCTCAGAGTACTCGTTCTCAAACAGAGCGCGGTCTAAGCAGCCGCTGTTAAAGAAAGGGGGTGAGTCCTATTTATAGGCAACTCCTGATAACGGTCATTAATGGTTCATTAATTAAAACCGCCGGCCTTAATGACCGCACGACCGCCAAAACCCAACGGGAGGCTGACGCGTGGAACGTCGCTTCGGGAAGCGTCGCAGGCGCTGATCTCAAACCGTCAGCGCCGGTTTTGCATTAAAGGGCATTAACGCCCAAGCCCAATGGAAAAACCGACGCGTGGACATCTGCTTCGGGAAACAACGGATGACCCGGTTTCCAATCGTCAGCGAAGACTTGACGGTCAAAGATCTCTGAGAATCTTTAAGTCAGGCTGCATTAAACGCAGATAGGGATGCCGCGTCCGGCTGCATTGAACGCAGATGGGAAAGCTGCGTCCAAGAATCTGCGTCACCTTTCTCAAATTGGAAGGCGTTCACCTGCGTTTTAAAGGAGCGTCCACATGACTCAAAGTCGCGTCCCTTCAGCAAACGGGGCCCTTTCTAAGGGAAAACACTTAGTCCATTCTGAGATTAGTGGAAAATACGCAAGGCTGCGTCCCTCGCATCCGCTCAAGTCGCGTCTTCATTGACAGGACAAATTCGCGTTACTCAAAGCCGCGTTTGTCCCCACGGATCAATGTCGCGTCTCAAAGGACTTAGTTCTATCTGAGTTCTTATGAACTGATGACCGCGTCCCCCTATGGATTGACGCTGCGTCTCATCAAAAAAAGACTTAGTTCTATCTGAGTTCTTATGAATTGATGACCGCGTCTCCCTATGGATTGACGCTGCGTCTCGGTGAAGTCTAAGTTCCTATGGAATGATGACCGCGTCTCACCCTGTGATTGACGCTGCGTCTCATCAAAAGGACTTAGTCCTATCTAAGCTCCTATGGACGGATGACCGCGTCTCACTCTATGGATCAATGCGCGTCTCAGCAAGCTCGACGCCGCCTCTCATTGAAAGAACTTGGTCTTACCTAAGTTCAGTATTCACAGCCAGTGATCAGGGAGTTGAATTCATCCACAGCTAAACAAAGAAGATGGGACAAAAACTTCAAAAACTTTTATTATATCGAAAATAGTAAAAGTGGATACAAACACTCTAGTAGAGTGTCCTCTTCTTTACAAAAAAAAAAGGAAGAAGGGGAAAAGGCTAAAAGTCTTGATCCGGCAAAGAACGGATGCGCTCCCTGAGACGATGCATCTCGTGCTGACGTGCCTTCTCAGCCTCCATCATGGCTTGGACCCGCAGCTCCTCTTCAGATAAAAAGGGTTTTGCAGCCAGCTGTGCTCGCAGAGATTCCAACCTGGAGGAGTGAATGATCTGGCTTTCTTCAGCTCGTGCCTTCGCAGCTTGTTGCTCCTCCAGCCTCTTCCGGACGGTGACAAGCGTCCTCTCATTATCAGCGATTATGGCTTCCGCCTTAGCGATAGCAGACCGAGCATTGGTAATGGCGAGCTCTGCGTTTTGCCGGATGAACTCGGATTCCATTGAATCGTCAGCCAGTTTCTGACATTCAGCTTGGGAACGCTCGAGATTGCGGACCTCTTCAGCAACTTGTGCTTCCACTTCCTGTCGCTCTTGTTCCTGGGTGGCTAGGAGCCTAGTCAAGATGACCTGGGCTTCTTGAGAAGAACTAGCATTGTCCAAAGACTTCAGCTCTTTCAGGTCACTTCCCAGTCGCTCCACCAACAGCATACACGACTTGGCAAGCAAGGAGCCTCCGGTTAATTCGATGTTACCGCCATGTTTCCGAGAAACGTCCGGGCAAAGTCAAAAGAGCTACGCCCAGACAGGATAAAATCGATGCACGATCGCATCGCGTCAAGGAACTGCTGCACCGTTTTGCGTGTCAGGAAATCCATGGTGTCATCACCCGAGGTACTCCCCGACCCCCTTTCTATCATGAAGAAAGGGGTGCAAGCCGGCTCTTTTTGCGTGAGAGTCGTGCTGGCCACTGGCACTTCCGGAAGTGTTATCGCTGCAGGAGCCTCCACAGCTAATGATGGAGCAGTAAGCGCAACCTCTGGAAGGTCCAGAGATGTTGAATCCTTGGGCGAGCCCAGCGGAGTGGAAGTCTCCCTGGCTTCAATAGTAACCTCTTCACCCTGCAGAGTGGATTCTTCCCCAGCCTTAGGAGTTGCCTCCTCTTCCGGCAAAATTGAAGGCTCCCCAATTTCAGTAGTTGCCCTCTCTGGAATTATCTCGGCAACTGAAGCCTTGACTCCTTCGGACTGGGTCAGCTCTTTTACCGTCTCCTCGATATGCGAGGAGATCACAGCTTCAATGTCCCGGCCGACCCTGCAGCATAAAAGAAGAATGTTAAAACATCCTCTTCAAAATGAAAAGGGAAATTAGGTCAAAAGGTGAAAAGAGTACCTTCAGTGGGAGTAATCACCAGCTGTGATACCGTTGATGGCTCACCCCGTATATTTCTTCCTCTGAGATGTGGGAGAACTTACTCGGATCAGGAAGAGCGGGTCATCGCCGTAGTCGACCTCGTCTTCAAACTCGCTCTCCCCTGAGAGTGAGGAAGACGATAGCGCCCCGCACGAGACTTCTGCAGCCGGAGCCTTGCCACCAATTACCCCAGTGGTAGGGCTGGGGTCAACTGCCCGAGGACTGGAGATGAAGACACAAGGCGACCCAGGTTGCTGTGCCTCATCTCTCCCTTCATGAGCAAGTAAAAATCCGGGTTGAACTGAAATCCCCGGAATATCGACATCTCCTCCACTCATGATGTCAACCTCTAGCTGCTCATCCTCGTCAGCGGTGGTGGCTCTGTCAACGAGCTCCCCTTCCTCCGTAGACCTACGGTCTCTGCTGCTCGACCTAGGGGCACGGACTAAAGGAACATCCTCTTCAGCTATATCTTCTTCCCTCGGTACCTCAACGACAGCAGGATGTCTTTGGATCGGGAGACTTCGGTTGTCAAGTCTCTCCGAACCTTCTTGGGAGCAGGTTCAGCAGTTGAAGCAGAGCGTTGACGACGCTTGCTTACCACCTGTCGGGTCTTTGTTGCTCGTGGCTCCGCCCTTGCTGCTTGCGGCTCCTCCCTTGTTGGTCGCGGCTCCGCCCTTATTGCTCGTGGCTCCCTTCCCGACCTTCTCCCGACCTCCTTCTGGGCCTTCAGTACTGTTCGATGAGTTTCGAGGGTTTACCAGACTCTGACTTTGCCTCGAGATTTGCATTGATGCTCTCAATACATGAAGACCCCGGAGCGAAGTCCGGTGACTGGTTAACCTGAGAATACCAGGTGCAGAAGCTGAAGCTCATGCGGCACTTGGACCCCTCGATGGGTAGACGGAAAGTTGCTCCCGTCCCTCCGGCCACACTGTAGTACCAAGCCCGAGCACCTTCGAACAAGTTCCCTTCGAAGGCAAGTCGAGCATTGGGATTCCCGACGTACAGCTGATCGTAGCCGAATTGTCGAGCGAAACGATTCGGCATGTACGGCTCGATAGTGCATGAAGTCCCTTGCCGGAAAAGCACATATCCGGGCCGAATATTGATCAACCACCAGAAGACTCCCGCGGACAACCTCGTGAAGCCATCTGGGCCCGCGGAATCAGTAAATAGATCCCCGAAAGATGCACCAGAGATCTCGGGGAAGCAGCGATGGAGCTGGTAATTCGCAGGATCTGAAAGTCGCTTTCGGATGTAATATATATAAAGATCACGCCAGCTCGAATCCTCCAACCGCTGTACAAAAGGGACGAAACTCTCCCTCCAACGCACTGCCGTCATCAGAGAAGGGCAGTGCATCACGTACCAAGCCATGAGGTACGTATAAGGCAGCTCGATCCGAGGGTTGGGGCGCTTCACCGTCAGATTCCCCTCTGAGTCAACATATGGCTTGCCGTGGGAGTCGACAGTTTTCGGCGCCTCGCAGAAACTCTTGGTTAGCGCCTGCAACCCGCTCTGAATGCCAGCCACCACGGCCGGGAGAAGGGCTATAGGGTTGCCATGGGCCAGGAGCACCGCCGGGTACACCACGTCAGCAACAATAGCTTCATGTGGCAGCGTGGGCACCACACAACGCTTTAGCCACAGCATCAAGAAGCCTGCCAACAGTGCCCTGTCGGAGATAGGGGTCCGGGCTTGATGGTGGAAGCTTTCGAAAACCAGGTCAGGGTCAAAACCGTCCTCGTTCGAAACCGTGGTGTAGAAGCCTTCAGGAGCCTGGGTGATCCTGTCTTCAATTTCCTCGTCGGAGCTGGGAGCCAGTCGGGTTATCGGATGGTCTTTCTTGATTGACACCGTTAAACAAGTAGCTGGCCCAAGACAGTTGCTTGACTCCCTGCGACCTCCAGGCGGTTAACTGACCGCAAATGTGGAAGTGACACATCACTTCCCAGTAAGTCTCGTACACCCGAGGAAACTCTTTCTTCAAGAGATGGAGCTCCTCAGTGGTCGGGACATATTCCTCATAGGGAATGTCCCCTGTTGCCAGCCCCGAGACCTCATGTAGCTCGTGTAGTGCAAGGCCCATCTCTCCGACCGGGGTAAAGAATGTCCCCGTCAGAGGATTGTAGCGCTCCAAGACCCCAAAAAAGTTATGAAAGCCTGGTGGAACACACTGTACGGCCCTGACCGCCGGGTACAGTCCCACACGCTTTAGCAGATCCCCAAGATCGGTGAGGACGAAACCCACCATCCTGCCCCACCAGTAGTTCTCCGTGGAATGGACCCACCCAGGCGGACGGAAACCGACCGGATAATCACCCTCCGCTTCTATGAACGAGTTGAGGAAGGTAGTGCCAAGTTGTGGTATCTCTCCAACCGGAACCTCAGACTTGCGCGACCCAGGAAAAGGCCGAGAACCGACCTGTCATGACTATCATGACGGTGTACTTTATGGGAACCCAAATCACCGAGAGTAATCTCAGGGACGTATCGAGAAAGGTCCCATTCCATCTTCCGAGGGACGGACATGTGCTGGAAGTAGGACAGCGGGAACATCCTCTCCATGTCCGGAAGAAAGAATCTTCCACCCTTTATCTGACGGAGCCATTTATAAGTTCCGTCATACACACGATAGCCGCCATCGTTGATACGATCTCCGAAGAAGAAGGCAGGCTTCTCCAGCTTGACGTGAGCATCTGTTGTGAATGCTGCATCGGTCATAAGTACCCGAAGAGTTCTCATGTCAACATTAGAGAGCCTCTCCCTGCGATCCTGCGACTGGTCAGCAGTCACAGGGACAGTCCTTCGTAGCACAAAGATCGAGTCCCGGTCAGCGCCACCCACATGTCCAAAGTGGCGCGTCTTGGCGAGTGAGGCAGAAGATGGGGCACTACAAAAGAAAATAACACTTAGTTAGATACTTTATTAGAAGCAAAAATGCTAAGTGTTCATAATCCAGACGCAAAAGAGATACTGGACGCAGGAATTATCAAATCCGCGTCCAGACCTGCGAAACCGCGCCCAGACGCAGAAGAGATACTGGACGCAGGAATTATCAAATCCGCGTCCAGACCTGCGAAACCGCGCCCAGACGCAGAAGAGATACTGGACGCAGGAATTATCAAATCCGCGTCCAGACCTGCGAAACCGCGCCCAGACGCAGAAGAGATACTGGACGCAGGAATTATCAAATCCGCGTCCAGACCTGCGAAACTGCGTCCAAACGCAGAAGAGATACTGGACGCAGGAATTATCAAACCCGCGTCCAGACCTGCAGGATCTGCGTCTCCACCACCAGAAGGTCATGGAATGTCCTTGATGTCACTTCTGAGGTGCGAAAAGAAGGGAGTTATCCACCTTAACCCTTCCATCACCACAACCGCCAGAAGTTAAGGACGGTAACTCCCTTCCTTTCACGCCCCCAGATTTCTTATTGCTGGGACGCAAGTGCCAGATTCATCAAAATCGGCAGCTGATGGAACAGAACGCAAGGATCAAATCCGCGTTCTGCAAACCAAGTCCGCGTCTGAACCCTTCACAATTAGAAATATTCTAAGTGAAGAATCTGAAACGCAGGACCCAATGGCGCGAGGGTCCAAACCCGCGCCTCGGTTATCAACTCAAAGACTGCGTCTGAGACCGCATCTGAGAATCAAACACGAGTTATATCTTGTGTTAAAGATTCTTAGGGTTCTATGAGCTTCCGTTAATGGCGAAATTCACGCCCAAAAGGCATTATACCTGGGAAAGCAGCATCCTGCGCAGAAGAAGCGCCACTCCGGGCCTCGTCGACGGTCGCCCGTGAAGAAGATGCGGTTGGCTTGGTCTTGGGTGCCATTGTTAATCAAGAATCTGATATGAGTATGAACAGGGAAAGAAGAACTCTGTTTCTTAAAAAACCCTAAAATAGAACGCTCGGAGAAGAAGAGGTATCTCTCCAACTGTGGCTATTTATAAGCACAAGGATTCGCAAAGATACGCGGCGTGTGACCCGAGGCGTGTGACCCGATAAAAGCTGCAGCAAATCATCGTATGACGCGTAGAGCAAATCTTCGCGAAGATCATGCGTCACGACTCCCCACCGAGTCGTCATTTGACACGTGGCGGGTCAGTTAATGAACCAAGAAATCCGCGCGCCAAAAGGTGAAATCCTGCCTGTTCTCCAGGCCAGCTGGCGGCGTAATCATCACACGACACAGATTCGCACCCAAGGGACGCACCTCTTCGATGGACATGCCCCGTCAGCATCTCCATAAATGCATTCGGAAGGTCGCGTCTCTCTACAAAGTCCGCGTCCGACCCAGTGGGCCCAACATCGCGTCTGCCTCATAGAAGATCAGGCACGTTTCCATTGCCAAAGGACGCACTCTACAGAAATATCGTCTTTAAAGCAGTACCATCTCGGCCTTTTTAAAAAAAAAAGAGAACCTGCGTTCGGCCTCCTGCTTCTGCAAAATCAGTTCAACAGTACACTGATGCAAGCAGACGACCAACCACTCCTGGCTTAAAGCACACCCGTGACAGACTAGAAGCAATCGGGGAGGTTTAGACTGTGCATCTAGATACTCAACATGATCAACTCTGGTGGCTTCAAAGAGTTCAAACAGTACACTCACGAAGACCAACTTCAGATAAGATCGAACCCGGAGCATCAACAGTCCAGCCATGAAAGTGAATTCAGCTAGAGTCCAAAGTATTTCGAAATCTGTCCCAGTTAACTGCGGAATATCGAAAACTTTGGAGGGGGTTCTGTAGGCTGTCCAAAAGTTACTGGAGGACAAGCTATTGAAAAGCAAAGTTTCAAGCTCTAGACGCGAGGGACTATCACCCGCGTCTCAGCATCAAGGCGCGTCGGCCCGACACCCGCGTCTCAGCATCAAGGCGCGTCGGCCTGACACCCGCGTCTCAGCATCAAGACGCGTCGGTCTGACATCCGCGTCTCAGCATTAAGGCGCGTCGGCCTGACACCCGCGTCTCAGCATCAAGGCGCATCGGCCCGACACCCGCGTCTCAGCATCAAGGCGCGTCGGCCTGACACCCGCGTCTCAGCATCAAGACGCGTCGGTCTGACATCCGCGTCTCAGCATTAAGGCGCGTCGGCCTGACACCCGCGTCTCAGCATCAAGGCGCGTCGGTCTGGCACCCGCGTCTCAGCATCAAGGCGCGTTGGCTCGACACCCGCGTCTCAGCATCAAGGCGCGTTGGCTTGAAACCCGCGTCTCAGTTATAACCGCCTTGGTTAAGGGACCAATCACTGCCCACACGTAAGGGAAATCAGCCCCCATCGTGGCATGTCTTTAGCAGGCACGTGGGTTAGTTACCGCCCATGTAGCGGGGAAGTTGGCCCTCATTGTGGAGCGTTTTCAGGGGGGCACGTTCACCCCTGGGACCTCTATAAATAGCCCCGTCGCTATGAAGAAGGGGTCGAATTTTTGGCGATCGGCATCAAGGGGAAGATCATTAGCAAAGAGAGAGAGAAGATCATCAGCAAAGAGAGAGAGAAGACTCTTCAGCAAGTTCGCTGCGTACGAGCTAGCCTTCGCCTACCTTCTCTTTTAGAGTTTTGGTAGACAGAGCTGTGTCACTCTTTCTACCGGCCAAAGAGGAGATCCCTGAAGGACGGTCATCTGGTCAACGGAGAACAAGATTCACTCTCTACCGCCACACGAAGAACCCAGCCTTAAACAAAGGGGGAATTCAAGATTCAATATTCTCCCTCCCTTGTAACCGGAAGGAACAGTTCTTGTTGTAATCTTTTTCATTTGATTCAAGGAAAACTTTTACGGCAATTCACTGTCTCCCTCTTTCCCGGGTCATACAGACCCCTAGTCGACTAGGTTCCCATTTAGAATTGTTGTGCACTCTCTGTTTATCGATTGTAACCTATGTTAGTCGACTGAACCCTTTCCTATAGTCGACTTACTCCTCCTGTTAGTCGACTTGCTATTCCTATTAGTCGACTAATATCTTATATTAGTCGACTTGTCATATCCTTAGTCAACTAGTTTCTGTTCTGGAAGTTGTGTAGCCTCTGTGCTGACCACTACTTAGATGTTAGTCGACTTGCTTTCCCTGTTAGTCGACTAGTACCCTTTATAGTCGACTTATTATATTTGCTAGTCGACTGACCCCTACCCTAGTCGATTTGCTCTTTTCCCTAGTCGACTAACCCTAGGCTGATTGCTGTTCTTAGATTCTTCTTGGATTGAGGACTTTACCTCTTGAGCTTAATATTGGCTATAGATGGATGAATATGATTTTGAGGAATAGATATTGTTGGATTGACTTGACCTAATAAATCTTAGGCATGTATCTGAGATGTTGCTGAGTTTTGAGACCTTATGTTTGACCTTGATAGAAGTGGGAACTTGTGAGGACTTGAGGATCAGAGTAGATTGATAGAGTGAGAGGACTGAGTATTGATTATTGATATATGTTGGAACGACAGTTTATTGTATCAGATTACTCGATGTGAATTGATACTTGATGATCATGTGACTATTGGAATTAAGAGTTAGTTGTGTTGACTTATAAGTGGTCTATTCTAGATTTCAGTTCCTTGAGTTGTGGTGTATGTTTACTTAGTTGATCTCGAGGATATGTCATATGCTTCATGTTTAGTTATTGATTACTTCAGTTAGCAGAGGTGAGTTATTATGATGGTGATCTATTCGATGTCGGTAATGTTGTACTTCATAGTTATCAGATAGCAGTCATTACTTTATCAGTTGGTGAGATCATTTATTGACGATTTAGAGGATGGATATATCGACGACTTTGAGGATATGTGTTGATTCCATAATTTGCTTAGATTATTCTATTCATGACATTAGGTTATTACTCATCCTGAATATCTGGATTTACTTGAGAGACTTGACTGATTATACTTGGTATCTACCTGATAACTATCTGGTCCATGTTACTAAAATTGCTGGGAAAATATTGTTACACGGTAACAACACTTTTCATGTTATACTTGTTATATATTCCTGTATTACCGGTATCCTGTTCCTTGATATTATATATTCCTGTTATACCGGTATCCTGATTACATGTTGATATTGTTACCGTGACTACCACCAAGTTATCCCAGTGATTTAAGTAACATGCATATTAAATAATCTTGATAAACTAATAACATGATAACGAACTGCTTACACTGGGATTGGGGAGATTGATGGGGGAGACATCATCCGTATTTTGGGTGGACCTAGGATTTAGGTTGCGCAGCCGAAAGAGGGTTCCACTGCAGGGTTCCCGTGGGGTGACTGACACCCCGTCCTGTTTCCTGTTCCTGTTATACATGTTATACATGTACCTGTTCCTATTTACATGTTCCTGACTACCTTGCGGTAGGTCCTGGTTCAGCGCCAGGAGTCTGGGCCGTGGTCCCGGGTATGCACGGGACCCGCCTAAAGCATGGACAATGTCTCCAACCAATCAGTTTCAATAACTTAAGACTCTGTTTGACATGTGTAATAGGCATAGTATGGGATGCGTCTATTACATGTGGCAATTGGTGTTCGCTGACATAATTAATAATAAACTGTTGATGTATTCTGACTGACTGTAATCACCTGATTGTATATCTATATATATCATTATGATAGACACATGATTGTAACTAGGACCAGATTATGTACTAGGTTAGTGATATTGCTAGGATATACACCTAGACATCTGTTGTTTGTTACAGTTGTTTTACTTGTCTTGTACCTGTACTCTTATTCTTGCTATTATTATTCAGTTGCTTATGTATCATGTTATTTGATTATCTTATATCTGCAGTTATTCTTGTTATTATTTTATGCACACTGTTTATATGCACGAGCTTTTCCCTTTACACACACACTCACCAGGTCGCTTTCTGACGACCCTGGATTTGCACGTCCAGATATTGGACGCTTGTTTCTATTGTACAGGTGTTCGAGGAGATGGTACGCTTCGTGAAGAGCTGGAGCTTCTCCCTATTCTATTCCGGTATTCTTATCTTTCTTGTCTTCATATTATTTCTTGATTCTCGTTATATCAGATTTATTTGTTATTCCAGTTCTTTATTCATATGATATCATGCGTGGATGTTTATATGTATTATTGCAGTGGTCGTTGACTCATTAAAGTATAAAATTTATAGCTTGTTTGGGCTACTTTGGGCTTAGCGTATGTGCGTGGGTATTTTTCTCGCGTATATACATCGCCGACCTTCGTCGCGACTCTGTTTCCGCGTATTTTGGGAAGCGGGGCGTGACAGGGTTTTCTTGGTATCAGAGCCAGGTTCAACATAAAAAGAGAATCTAGTTCTTACCAGTGACTTGAAACAAGTTATAATTACACTGCAATATACATATACTATCCATACGATGATATTGACTCCATTTAGAATTGATCGTTCTCTCTTTTGGAATCCATCTCTTAAATCTTTTGATATCCCTAATTCCAACTCTTTTTCTAAAGTAATCTGAGTTCCAGCTTGATTCCTATCCTCTTTCCGATTCTATTTCCCCTGATTTTTTTCCCCTGAGTTTGATCACTTCATTTTAAAGCCGGTAGCAGAGATCAGAGCGCGCAGCGGAAGCGTGGTTTAGTCTTGATACAGTGAGAAGTGGTGTGGAAGCTTCATCTTCTTTCTAATTTGATTTTTATCATTCCCCGCTTTATTGATATTTCGAGGACGAAATTTTATTAAGGTGGTAGAATGTAATATCCCTAATCTAAACTACTGTATTTTTCTTTTTCTAAAGTATTTATTTTATTTTACTGGTGATATTATGATTATTTATTAGCTTGAGTTACAGTACAAATTATTTTTTACTGGTGAGGGGCTACACCCAACGTCTATTATAGCCGTTGGGGGTTTGCAATTTTTTTTGAGCAAAACCCCCCTAACGGGTATATGAGGTATTTTTTTTGTGTTTTTTACAAAATAAAAATTGCAAAAATACTTTGTTCTCCTCTATAAATATTTGAACTTCTCCACTTTATTTCACACACAAAAAAAATACTCCTCTTCATCTTTCTCAAGCTCTACAAGCTCTTTATTCTCTCTACAAGCTCCTCAAGGCTCAAGGTCTCTTTACAAGCTCTCAAGCCTCAAGTATTCAAGCTCTACAAGCTTTCCCTCTCTTTACAAGCTCTACAAAATCTTTCTCTACAAGCTCTTCAATCCGGATTTATATTCCTATAAAAATAATGGATGTCAATTCTGTTGGTCCAAAGGCCTATCACTCTAGTTTTGATGATGATCAACTCATGTAGTTATAGTACTAATAATCTTGTGTTTATTTAGTTTCAGATTTGTGATCAAGATCTTAGTAGGTGTGTAGCTTCAACAAAGGATTTAAAGTCAAGTTTTGGAGCTAGCACAGTTTGATTCAAGAGCTTGTGCATCAAGACCACATCAAGTACTCAAGAGGAGTCTAGCTCTATGGATCGTGTTTGGACCAAGTGAAAAAGATGTGAAGACTTCAAGTGAAGACCTTCAAGATCAAGACTTGTGTCTAGGTTTGTTTTTATTAAGATTTTATTTTTAGATAAAATGTAAAGGATAGAATAGTTGGTGGATTGCTCAAGTATATCTTACACACACACACTCTTGATTTAGATAAGTTTTTCATAAAAGAATTTTTATTTTGGAAAAATACAAAAGAGTTTTCTTTTAGAAAATACCGGTTTGATTTTTGGAATTCAAAGTTTATATGTTTTAACCAAAACCAAATTTAGAGCTTAATGTCAAAAACATAGATATTTTACCATGTATGTGTAGTGGATCATGTCCATACACTCTATGCTTTAAAAGAGTTTAAAATATCTTGTTTTTGTATTTGAAGAAGTTTGGAAAAATCAATTTTGGAAAAATACAGTTTTCGTTTTTAGCCAAAATTTCCTAGTTATAAAAATAGTTCAAATTGTTTGTAACATGTCTTGATTTTGTTCAAGCATGTTTCATTATCAAAGTATAATGTTAAAACTATTTCTGTAGATTTTTCGTGAATTTTTGGGATTTTATTTAAGCAAAAAAGCCAACATTTTAAATCCCTAAATTTGGCCTGCCAGGCTCTGGCGGTCGACCGACCGGTCGACCGGACCAAGAGCCGGTCGACCAGAGCGGTCGACCGATGTGCACAGTATGGGCCGGTCGACCGCACGGTCGACCGCCAGAGAGCAGCTGCTCTCTGGAAAGTGCCCCGGTCGACCGGGCGGTCGACCGGCAGAGAGCTGAGCTCTCTGTATCCTGGCCACGGTCGACCGGCCGGTCGACCGCTGGCTCAACGGTCAGAATTCTGACCGTCGACCGGGCGGTAGACCGACAGGCCAATCTGGCTCCCAACGGCTAGTTTTTCTAGCCCTATAAAGTGGGGTTTTTGGGGGCTGTTTTCTCTAAGATTTTACAAGTGGTTTTGCACCAGTTTTTCCTACATCTTTTAAGAAGTTTCTCCACTTGTTTTGAGAGCAAATATTCCAATCAAAAGGGGAGTTTATCAAGAGTGTTTTAGAAGTGATTTTCTTGAGTTTTTCTCCACCATTTCAATCCTAGTTTTCTCACACAAACACTTGAGCTATCCATTGCTATATCTACCTATAGGGATTTGTTGTGAGAGGATTTTAGGTGATCAAAGTGTTGTGATCACCAAAGTTCCATCTTTGTCTTTGAGGAGGCGGACTTGTAGGTTCGCGGTGTTTCGAGTTCGTGTGTGAACTCTTTGTTTGAGGTGCGGCCTCGGCGAGCTTGTGGGTTTGCGGTATGTACGGGACTAGAGAGTCCAAGGAGTTTAAGTGTGAACTCGCCTTGTAGGTGTTGCGGCACTAAGTGATCCGGTGGGATCGGTTTTTAGTGGAAATCCTTCAAGTGTGAAGGCGGGGATGTAGAGCAAGTGTGCTCGAATCTCGAAACAAATCTCCCGTGTTTGTGATTGCTCACTCTCTATCTCTTACTCTTGTTTATATCTTGCATGCTTTTATTGCTTTCATCTTATATGCTTGATATATATTGTGAGTTTAATTGTTATATGCTTGGGGATTGTTTGCTAACACTTGTATTCAACCAAGAGAGCCAACGCGGCATCTCAACTCTTATTTAAAGAAATCTTGAGGAGTTAGTCCAGAGCCCTTCACGGGAAATTCGGCTACACTCTTGTGTTATACGTGGTGTTTGTTAAATAGTTTTTAAATCCGCATTATTTGTCACTTAGTATAGCCATCACCAATTCACCCCCTCTAGGTGATTTACAATTGGTATCAGAGCCAAGTGCTCTTGATTTGGGTCTTACAATCTAGAGTTAAAGATCCTCATTTTTAGGCTAATCACAATATTTGTACACACACCATGAATTTTATGTCACCTCCCACCTTTAACATCCTTAACATCCAAACTTGGAAGGTTAAGATGTCTTTGTACCTCAAAGGCCTAGGTATTCATGTTTATTTTGCCACTACTAGAGATTCTTATTGTTTAAATGGCAAAAATATTGAGGCTAATGCAAAAGCCCTACATGCTTTAAGATCTACCCTAAATGATGATTATCTATCTAGGGTTGCTAATCTTGATTCGGCTTTTGTAGCATGGAACACCATCATCTCCCTTGGAGAAAAAGAACAATACTATGCGTGGAGCGATTCGGATGTTGGAAGTGACGCTTCCAACTTGTGCTACATGGTCCAAGGGGATAACCCCCTTGAGGTAACTACCGAATCCGAGGTAGAAGAGGATGTTGATATGTCATATAATGAACTTGCTTCTTTTTGTCAACAACTCTTAGAAAAATATGACATGATTAAAAAGGATAATAAAAATTTGAAAAATAAAATTGATTGCATATCAAAAGAGAAGGATTCTTTTCAAACAAGATTTGAAAATGTTTTAAAAGAAAATGAGTCTTTCAAAAATAAAATTGCAAGCTTTGAAAAAGATAATGAATGTTTGAAAAATGAAAATATTTCCTTGTTTTCAAAATTAAATGACATGTGCGAAGGAAATAATGCTTTGAAAGATAAAATTGTTTTGGTGAAAAAACAAAAAGAAGTTGCTTTGCATGAAAACACTTCTTTAAAAAGAAAAATTGTTGAAAAAGAAAAAGTAAATGTTTCTAAAAAGAATAAGAAAAATGATTTTATTTCTCATCATGCTTTACATGCCACCACTAATGAGATTAAAAATTTGAAAAATAAAATTGATAGTTTAAGCTCAACTTTGAGCAATTGTGCATTTAATCATAAGAGATTGGAGTCCATGTTTTCAAAGAAACAAACTCCACATGTTCATGCATATCACCCACGTGCATATTCACTATTTGCACGTCACGATCACACTCATACACATATGCATCCTAAGTGTACAAATGTACATATTGTGGCCGCAAAGGCCATTTAGTAAAGTTTTGTTTTAATAAGATACATCATATTAATTTTGCTAATAAAAATGTTTGGGTTCCTTACAAAGCTAACCCCCAAGGACCCAAAAGAAAATGGGTACCAAAATCCTCACCTTGTGTTTTTGATGTAGGTGAGGGCTCTCACATGACATGAGAGGATTGGTGCCTTGGTGGTGGATGCATGGACTTGATGGACATACTTTTGATGCACCGCTATCAAGGAGGTTTGGTGGGACAACCACCATGTTTTGGAGATTTGGAGTATAGTTCTTTGGTTTGGTAACTATCTCTAAACTCCTAGTTTATTTACATGCTTGTTCATATATGATATTTTTTTAGCATGTTCATATTTTTGTGCTTCATGTGGTAAATACTAGTTTAAATGTAGTTTTATCAAAACTTGAATTTATACATGTACAAATAGTGAGCAACATTTGATTCATATACGTTTGCACTTCATTGTTCATTTGTACTCACTATATGCACACGTATAGCCTAGTTTGATGATTCTCTCATTTACACTTGTTTTGCCTATTTTCATGTTTTGCTTCATGTATATGAAATTTTTATTCAAATCTAATAAATATACATGTATGCCTCATGAGTCATTTGCTTTCATGCAATTTACATTATGGACTCTTTTATATTTGGGATATATATGCATATTATTAGTTTTGGATAAATCATACATATACCTAGAAGTTATGTTTAAAATAAAAAATAAACTTTCATGATTTGTTTGATAAAATGATATTTATGTTTTGAGCTTCATTGATTATCTTCATGGAAAATGCTAAACACATGATTCTTGTACACTCACACTTATTTATTTATTCATGACTTTGTTTCATGATTCTTTTTGAGCTTTATCGATTTTGAGTGTCAACTCTTGTGTATTTGGTATGATTCATGAAAAACATATGATTTGGTTTCATGTTTTGAAGGATCTTTAACTAGTTTCTCAAAAATTACTTTAACTAGTTATTATTCTTCATTTGATAGTATTTTTCGATGAGTTATTGTAACACCCCGTTCCTGGAATACGTACGTAGATACGTATTCTGATTTTTCTAGCATATTTCTTTAATTTATCTTGTATTTGTTTTTGTTTTATGATTATTAGTGTGATCGTTTTGTGTTGGATTTGGATTCGTGGACTCGGAGTCAGCCCTAGTCTGAACCGGGGGCCCGAACCTAGTGCTTCGCTCGATTTAGCATTTCTGATAATCCGATTTGACCGATTTCAGTTTATAACATCGTTTTTCAATATTTTAGATTTTTTATGATTTTCTGGAATTTTTTAGAATTATTTGCAAAATCTCCAAAACTGGTGTCGGTCGGTATCACTGACTGATTCCAGGATTTTTAGTTTTCAAATGGGATTGAATTTTCAAAAACGGCTTTCAATTTATTTCTTAGAATATCATTTTCTATCTAAATTCATTTTTCGAGATTTTTCAGAATTTATCGAAAATCCACCGGTTTTGGTGTCGACCAGTACCGCCGGAAGATTTCAGGATTTTTAATTTAAAATCTACATTGAATTTCTCGAATCCAATTTCACCGAGCATCTTATAATATTATTTTCTATTTTTGAGAATTTTTCGGAAAGATTTTGAAACAGTCGAATTTTTACCCTATTTTAATAATATTATTTTAATTCCTCTCTCTCCATTTCTTTTCCTTTTTCCCTTTTCAAAGTCAAACCTGACATCCCACTCCTCCCAATCACATCAGCACCTACCCCCATCACATCAATCCCCATTTTAAATAAATAAACCTCCCCTTTATTTATTTTCAATCAATTCTTTTTCTTTTCTTTTTATTTTCCTTTTTCTTTTCTTTTTTTCTTCTCTTCTTCTTCCCTCTTCTGCGAGCCCGACCACCGACCCGCCACTTCCTCCTTCAGATCCGGCGCCGCCGGCGCGTCGCCGGCGGCAGGGCGCGGTCAGGGGGCCAGGAGGCCCCCTGTGCGCGGCTTGGAGGGGGCAGCAGCCCCCTCCCTTCTTCCTTTTGGGGTGGCCGGAGCCACCCCAGGGCCTGCGCCGGCCATGGCGGCCGGCGCCGCCTCTGGTTCCATCCCCTGGCCGCGCAAGGGCGGCCAGGTCGGGGAGGCCACGGCTGGCTGAGCCAGGCCGCGCGCTCAGAGGGGGCAGCAGCCCCTCTGCCCCCTTCCTCCTCTCTCCCTTGGGGTAGCGGCGGGGTCACCCCTGGTCGGCGACCCTCCGGTGGCCGCCGGCGCGCCTCTGCAGGGCCGCGGCCAGGCCACCCTGGCCTGGCCGTGGGCTATTGGGGAGGGGGCAGCAGCCCCCTCCTGCTCCCTCTCTCTCTCCCTCCTGTACCCTCTCTCTCTCTCCTCTTTCTCTCTCTTTCCTTCTCTCTCTCTCTTCCTCTCTCTTCCTCTCTCTCCTCTCTCTACAATTCCTCTCCCTCTCTCTCCTCAGTTTCTCTCTCTAACTCCTCCCTAGACCCTCTCTAAAACCTCCACTTTCTCTCTCTAAATAGTTCTCTCTCTAGGCTTTCTATCTACTTTCTCTCTCTAAAATTACTCTCAAGACTTTCTCTCTCTAGACTTTCTCTCTCTAAACCACTCTTTCTCTCTCCTCTTTCTCTCTCTAAAAACAATAAATAATATATTTAATATATGGATTGGTCTTGTGCTCGGATTTCTGGTGTTTCGGGATTTCTCGCGGTTTTTCGGTATTGAGGCGAGTACAGTTATTTTTAGCATGCATTTATTTTATCATTATGCGAGTATATTCTTGTGTTGTTATATACCATGCTATATGTGATATGTGATACCGGATACCAGTACTTGCCATGTTATAGATGATACTGATACTTACCATGCTATATTTGACATATGATGCCGATACCAGTACTTATCATGCTGTATTTGACATATGGTACCTGACACCGGTATTTACCTTGCCATATTTGATACATGATATATGATACCGACACTTGCCATGCTGTAGTTGATGCATGATATATAACACTGATACTTGCCATGCTATATGTGACACCTGATACTGATACTTGCCATGCTATATATGACATGTGATACCTGACCCCGGTACTTGTCTTGCTACACTTATCACTTTATATTAGACATTGATTCTTGATATGTCACACTTGACACCTGCTCCTGACACCCGGTATATGATATGCTTTCATGTGGTATAAATACCTAGACCTGACATCATGACCCTTGACCGGACATTACTACCCCTGATACCTGTATGACATATTCATGATTATCACTGTTACGGGGACATGACATGATTATTATATTATTATTACCAGATATTGGTACTCCTGAGCTCCTGTACTCCTGTATACTTGACCCCCTGAAATAGGGAGGCTCCTGACATTACTCCTGATACTATACTCCTGTTGACCCCGTAATAGGATAACCATGAATATGAGATTACTATGAATACTCTGTGGACATTATCACTGGATAAATTATAATAATTGGACAACTTACACCGGGATGGGGGAAACTGATGATTACCGATATAGTCTCCATGTTTATGATGGCCTTATAGTGTCGCGCGGCCATATACTTGGATTCGACCTGGAGGCCACCAGGCGTTTCCGTGGGGTGTACTGGCACCCCTACTCCCTTGCCTGCCGGTTGTACCATAAGCCCCTAGGCCTATTCCTGTGGGAGCGGTGACATCCTATTCCTGTTCGGGCGTACAATAAGTCCGGTACCTAGCGGTTCGTTCCGGCTCAGTACCGGATACTCCTTGACCGTTGTCCCGGGCATGTACGGGACCCATTCTAAGCATGGTTCGTCGATCTTCATCAGTTTCCAATAACTTACTCTCCGGTCTGTATGTTGAGGTATGTGGGATGGGACACATACCGATGTATACAAATCAGATGAGTCTTAATAATTAATAATAACCTGCTCCTGATATTTGACCAGCTTTACTCTTGACCTACACTGCTCACCACTTATACTTGTGCTTCCATATTGTTTCATTATTATACTGATGTGAAGGAAAAGTCAGATTATATAAACTCAGATTACGGTGACGTGATGTACAGGGTATATATATGAGGTTTCCTTGTTTGGATTATTCCTTCGACGTACTAACCTCACAGATCGGTAATATGGGCTTATATAACTGATTTTCTTGTTGTTACTTTACTTACTGCCTTATTTCATGTCCATACTTGTTTATCGCGTGTTTAGTGTATTTATCACTTGTTTTCCATGTATGTCACATGTTTATGTTACTATACCCTCTACACCGTATTTCATGCATGCTTTCCGATTCAGAATTACTGATATACATGTATTTACTTGATCTCGGATTTACCACCATTTTCCTTTATGTTACTTGTCACTTCCTGTACCTGCGTGCCTGGACCACATCACTTGATCATGTACATGTGTGCCTGTTATGCACGCCGTCTGACTTTATTCTTTGTACTCGCTGGGGTTGCTAACAACCCTGGATTCT
This sequence comes from Agave tequilana, assembly GCA_038442645.1. Taxonomy (NCBI): domain Eukaryota; kingdom Viridiplantae; phylum Streptophyta; class Magnoliopsida; order Asparagales; family Asparagaceae; genus Agave; species Agave tequilana. The sequence continues at coordinate 217,117 of JAVJIF010008183.1, read as the reverse complement.
CATGTCCAGATCCTAGAGTCTGGACCGTGGCGGCCTTGTTGTACCAGATCAGAGTAGCGCAGCGGGAGCGTGGATTAGTTGGTGCCTACCTGGACCCTCTTCCTTCCCGCCTCTTCTTGTTTGGCTCGCGAGATTTTCATCTTGCCACTCGTGAGTACTTTCCAGTATTTCATATTGTGCACCTACTTTTGTGCCTCTTAGTGATCATATATTCTTCAGATATTATATCATGCCTTGTGATAACTGTGTACTGGTGTTATTATTGCTGGATTGTATATTACCACTGTGCTTCTGTACTCTGACCCCTGTCTGTATTGATGCTTAGCGTATATACGTTAGGGTATTTCCGACCTTCGTATATACGTCGCAGTAACGTCTCCGTACCCTCCGGATCGGGGCGTTACAGGGTGGTATCAGAGCCTAGGCTCTCACATCCTCGGTACAATGCATGAGTCGTGGTTATACAATCCAACTGTAAGTACAAAGTTATCCATTCCCTCTTGATCGTCCTTCCCTTAATTCTTGGAATCTCTTCCATCCTTTTCCATTTCCAATTCCTATCGTCCTTATACCAACTCAAGATATGGATAGACTGGTAGGGTAGCAGCAAGACAGATGTGATTCACTATCATTATGTTCTGGCATTCTTTGACTCTGGTGCATCACCTGGTCTTATATTGGATGGTCCTTCAGCCTCGCATTCTATTCTTGTACTTATGGATATATCACGGGAAATCATCACAGCAAGTGGGATAGTCATCACTTATATAATCAGACAGACCGTATCATTACATGAGGAACATCAGTATGGAACAGTATTTCAGATTTAGAGCTTCTGTCGGACAGAGTTAGGGAGACAGCATTCGGGACTCGTTTCGATTATTGTGATTCTTGATCGCGTTCTCAGAGCCACCAGCTTCTGGCAATTTTGTTTGATTTGGTGGACTACGGACCCTGCTAGCCTCGCCAAGCGAGGGTTGTGTTCTAGTCACCGTGGACCTAACCAGGTGTGGGCTTCGCTGCACCCTGGTGCTTAGCATTTAGCGTTGTGTTACGCGCTGGCTTCACTGCGTGAGCTCCGCCATGTGCGAGCCTCGCAGGCGTTAGCTCCGCTGCACCCTAATGCTTAACACCTGAGATGTGTTACACGATGGCCTTACCTAGGCTTGGTTCCGTTTGTGGCTAGTCCCCTCAGTGCTTAGCACTCTAGCCGTTCCTCGGACTTCTTCTGCCTTGTATGTTTTCATGGATCCGATGTACAGAATTTTCTCGCCGTATCTGAGCTATAGCCATGATCCGTATGAACGATCCATTCGGCCAACCTTGCAGAGTTGAGTATTCTTTAATGTTTCATGTGCAGTCGGGCTGTCATTCAGAAGTCAGTATTCAGAATTCTTTATGGTTATTCTATATTCTCGGTTATGCCTTTCAGAGATTGCAATGCCCAGTATTCAAGAATTCTTAATTATTGGTCTTCTTGATTCATGCTCAGTATTGTCGGGGTTTTCTTTATCTTCGGTATTCTGGAGAAATAGTGTGTATGCAGTATCAGTAATTCTACTATGGATTCTTTGTCAAGGACAGCTTCATGTCATGCGGGACTTTATATTATATTACGGATTTCTATGGATTTCCAGAGATTCTATATTATGGATTTCAGCACTATGGATTTTTATGGGTTTATCAGCTTTGCTTCGCAGTCCGAAAGAGCAAACGTCAGGTCAGTATTATTATGACACCGTCAGAGGATATATATATGGCAGTAGTGCAGAGATGTCTCAGTCTTGGGTTATCATTCAGCCAATTTGTGGGAATTATCCTCAGTTACTCATATCTTGATTGGTATAAATCCTCATTCCTATTCCTTCCGTGTTCATCCTCCCCTTATCGAAATTTCGAGGACGAAATTTTTGTAAGGTGGATGGAATGTAACACCCCGTTTCTGGAATACGTACGTAGATACGTATTCTGATTTTTCTAGCATATTTCTTTAATTTATCTTGTATTTGTTTTTGTTTTATGATTATTAGTGTGATCGTTTTGTGTTGGATTTGGATTCGTGGACTCGGAGTCAGCCCTAGTCTGAACCGGGGGCCCGAACCTAGTGCTTCGCTCGATTTGGCATTTCTGATAATCCGATTTGACCAATTTCAGTTTATAACATCGTTTTCCAATATTTTAGATTTTTTATGATTTTCTGAAATTTTTCAGAATTATTTGCAAAATCTCCAAAACTGGTGTCGGTCGGTATCACTGACTGATTCCAGGATTTTTAGTTTTCAAATTGGATTGAATTTTCAAAAACGGCTTTCAGTTTACTTCTTAGAATATCATTTTCTATCTAAATTCATTTTTCGAGATTTTTCAGAATTTATCGAAAATCCACCGGTTTTGGTGTCGACTGGTACCGCCGGAAGATTTCAGAATTTTTAATTTAAAATCTACATTGAATTTCTCGAATCCAATTTCACCGAGCATCTTATAATATTATTTTCTATTTTTGAGAATTTTTCGGGAAGATTTTGAAACAGTCAAATTTTTACCCTATTTTAATAATATTATTTTAATTCCTCTCTCTCCATTTCTTTTCCTTTTTCCCTTTTCAAAGTCAAACCTGACATCCCACTCCCCCCAATCACATCAGCACCTACCCCCATCACATCAATCCCCATTTTAAATAAATAAACCTCCCTTTATTTATTTTCAATCAATTCTTTTTCTTTTCTTTTTATTTTCCTTTTTCTTTTCTTTTTTTCTTCTCTTCTTCTTCCCTCTTCTGCGAGCCCGACCACCGACCGCCACTTCCTCCTTCATATCCGGCGCCGCCGGCGCGTCGCCGGCGGCAGGGCGCGGTCAGGGGGCCAGGAGGCCCCCTGTGCGCGGCTTGGAGGGGGCAGCAGCCCCCTCCCTTCTTCCTTTTGGGGTGGCCGGAGCCACCCCAGGGCCTGCGCCGGCCATGGCGGCCGGCGCCGCCTCTGGTCCATTCCCTGGCCGCGCAAGGGCGGCCAGGTCCGGGAGGCCACGGCCTGGCTGAGCCAGGCCGCGCGCTCAGAGGGGGCAGCAGCCCCTCTGCCCCCTTCCTCCTCTCTCCCCTTGGGGTGGCCGGCGGGGTCACCCCTGGTCGGCGGCCCTCCGGTGGCCGCCGGCGCCGCCTCTGCAGGGCCGCGGCCAGGCCACCCTGGCCTGGCCGTGGGCTATGGGGGAGGGGGCAGCAGCCCCCTCCTGCTCCCTCTCTCTCTCTCCCTCCTGTACCCTCTCTCTCTCTCCTCTTTCTCTCTCTTTCCTTCTCTCTCTCTCTTCCTCTCTCCTCTCTCTACAATTCCTCTCCCTCTCTCTCCTCAGTTTCTCTCTCTAACTCCTCCCTAGACCCTCTCTAAAACCTCCACTTTCTCTCTCTAAATAGTTCTCTCTAGGCTTTCTATCTACTTTCTCTCTCTCTAAAATTACTCTCAAGACTTTCTCTCTCTAGACTTTCTCTCTCTAAACCACTCTTTCTCTCTCCTCTTTCTCTCTCTAAAAACAATAAATAATATATTTTAATATATGGATTGGTCTTGTGCTCGGATTTCTGGTGTTTCGGGATTTCTCGCGGTTTTTCGGTATTGAGGCGAGTACAGTTATTTTTAGCATGCATTTATTTTATCATTATGCGAGTATATTCTTGTGTTGTTATATACCATGCTATATGTGATATGTGATACCGGATACCAGTACTTGCCATGTTATAGATGATACTGATACTTACCATGCTATATTTGACATATGATGCCGATACCAGTACTTATCATGCTGTATTTGACATATGGTACCTGACACCGGTATTTACCTTGGCATATTTGATACATGATATATGATACCGACACTTGCCATGCTGTAGTTGATGCATGATATATAACACTGATACTTGCCATGCTATATGTGACACCTGATACTGATACTTGCCATGCTATATATGACATGTGATACCTGACCCCGGTACTTGTCTTGCTACACTTATCACTTTATATTAGACATTGATTCTTGATATGTCACACTTGACACCTGCTCCTGACACCCGGTATATGATATGCTTTCATGTGGTATAAATACCTAGACCTGACATCATGACCCTTGACCGGACATTACTACCCCTGATACCTGTATGACATATTCATGATTATCACTGTTACGGGGACATGACATGATTACTATATTATTATTACCAGATATTGGTACTCCTGAGCTCCTGTACTCCTGTATACTTGACCCCCTGAAATAGGGAGGCTCCTGACATTACTCCTGATACTATACTCCTGTTGACCCCGTAATAGGATAACCATGAATATGAGATTACTATGAATACTCTGTGGACATTATCACTGGATAAATTATAATAATTGGACAACTTACACCGGGATGGGGGAAACTGATGATTACCGATATAGTCTCCATGTTTATGATGGCCTTATAGTGTTGCGCGACCATATACTTGGATTCGACCTGGAGGCCACCAGGCGTTTCCGTGGGGTGTACTGGCACCCCTACTCCCTTACCTGCCGGTTGTACCATAAGCCCCTAGGCCTATTCCTGTGGGAGCGGTGACATCCTATTCCTGTTCGGGCGTACAATAAGTCCCGGTACCTAGCGGTACGTTCCGGCTCAGTACCGGATACTCCTTGACCGTTGTCCCGGGCATGTACGGGACCCATTCTAAGCATGGTTCGTCGATCTTCATCAGTTTCCAATAACTTACTCTCCGGTCTGTATGTTGAGGTATGTGGGATGGGACACATACCGATGTATACAAATCAGATGAGTCTTAATAATTAATAATAACCTGCTCCTGATATTTGACCAGCTTACTCTTGACCTACACTGCTCACCACTTATACTTGTGCTTCCATATTGTTTCATTATTATACTGATGTGAAGGAAAAGTCAGATTATATAAACTCAGATTACGGTGACGTGATGTACAGGGTATATATATGAGGGTTCCTTGTTTGGATTATTCCTTCGACGTACTAACCTCACAGATCGGTAATATGGGCTTATATAACTGATTTTCTTGTTGTTACTTTACTTACTGCCTTATTTCATGTCCATACTTGTTTATCGCGTGTTTAGTGTATTTATCACTTGTTTTCCATGTATGTCACATGTTTATGTTACTATACCCTCTACACCGTATTTCATGCATGCTTTCCGATTCAGAATTACTGATATACATGTATTTACTTGATCTCAGATTTACCACCATTTTCCTTTATGTTACTTGTCACTTCCTGTACCTGCGTGCCTGGACCACATCACTTGATCATGTACATGTGTGCCTGTTATGCACGCCGTCTGGCTTTATTCTTTGTACTCGCTGGGGTTGCTAACAACCCTGGATTCTCATGTCCAGATCCTAGAGTCTGGACCGTGGCGGCCTTGCTGTACCTGATCAGAGTAGCGCAGCGGGAGCGTGGATTAGTTGGTGCCTACCTGGACCCTCTTCCTTCCCGCCTCTTCTTGTTTGGCTCGCGAGATTTTCATCTAGCCACTCGTGAGTACTTTCCAGTATTTCATATTGTGCACCTACTTTTGTGCCTCTTAGTGATCATATATTCTTCAGATATTATATCATGCCTTGTGATAACTGTGTACTGGTGTTATTATTGCTGGATTGTATATTACCACTGTGCTTCCATACTCTGACCCCTGTCTGTATTGATGCTTAGTGTATATACGTTAGGGTATTTCCGACCTTCGTATATACGTCGCAGTAACGTCTCCGTACCCTCCGGATCGGGGCGTTACAGGGTGGTATCAGAGCCTAGGCTCTCACATCCTCGGTACAATGCATGAGTCGTGGTTATACAATCCAACTGTAAGTACAAAGTTATCCATTCCCTCTTGATCGTCCTTCCCTTAATTCTTGGAATCTCTTCCATCCTTTTTCCATTTCCAATTCCTATCGTCCTTATACCAACTCAAGATATGGATAGACTGGTAGGGTAGCAGCAAGACAGATGTGATTCACTATCATTATGTTCTGGCATTCTTTGACTCTGGTGCATCACCTGGTCTTATATTGGATGGTCCTTCAGCCTCGCATTCTATTCTTGTACTTATGGATATATCACGGGAAATCATCACAGCAAGTGGGATAGTCATCACTTATATAATCAGACAGACCGTATCATTACATGAGGAACATCGGTATGGAACAGTATTTCAGATTTAGAGCTTCTGTCGGACAGAGTTAGGGAGACAGCATTCGGGACTCGTTTCGATTATTGTGATTCTTGATCGCGTTCTCAGAGCCACCAGCTTCTGGCAATTTTGTTTGATTTGGTGGACTACGGACCCTGCTAGCCTCGCCAAGCGAGGGTTGTGTTCTAGTCACCGTGGACCTAACCAGGTGTGGGCTTCGTTGCACCCTGGTGCTTAGCATTTAGCGTTGTGTTACGCGCTGGCTTCACTGCGTGAGCTCCGCCATGTGCGAGCCTCGCAGGCGTTAGCTCCGCTGCACCCTAATGCTTAACACCTGAGATGTGTTACACGATGGCCTTACCTAGGCTTGGTTCCGTTCGTGGCTAGTCCCCTCAGTGCTTAGCACTCTAGCCGTTCCTCGGACTTCTTCTGCCTTGTATGTTTTCATGGATCCGATGTACAGAATTTTCTCGCCGTATCTGAGCTGTAGCCATGATCCGTATGAACGATCCATTCGGCCAACCTTGCAGAGTTTGAGTATTTTTTAATGTTTCATGTGCAGTCGGGCTGTCATTCAGAAGTCAGTATTCAGAATTCTTTATGGTTATTCTATATTCTCGGTTATGCCTTTCAGAGATTGCAATGCCCAGTATTCAAGAATTCTTAATTATTGGTCTTCTTGATTCATGCTCAGTATTGTCGGGGTTTTCTTTATCTTCGGTATTCTGGAGAAATAGTGTGTATGCAGTATCAGTAATTCTACTATGGATTCTTTGTCAAGGACAGCTTCATGTCATGCGGGACTTTATATTATATTACGGATTTCTATGGATTTCCAGAGATTCTATATTATGGATTTCAGCACTATGGATTTTTATGGGTTTATCAGCTTTGCTTCGCAGTCCGAAAGAGCAAACGTCAGGTCAGTATTATTATGACACCGTCAGAGGATATATATATGGCAGTAGTGCAGAGATGTCTCAGTCTTGGGTTTATCATTCAGCCAATTTGTGGGAATTATCCTCAGTTACTCATATCTTGATTGGTATAAATCCTCATTCCTATTCCTTCCGTGTTCATCCTCCCCTTATCGAAATTTCGAGGACGAAATTTTTGTAAGGTGGATGGAATGTAACACCCCGTTTCTGGAATACGTACGTAGATACGTATTCTGATTTTTCTAGCATATTTCTTTAATTTATCTTGTATTTGTTTTTGTTTTATGATTATTAGTGTGATCGTTTTGTGTTGGATTTGGATTCGTGGACTCGGAGTCAGCCCTAGTCTGAACCGGGGGCCCGAACCTAGTGCTTCGCTCGATTTGGCATTTCTGATAATCCGATTTGACCGATTTCAGTTTATAACATCGTTTTCTAATATTTTAGATTTTTATGATTTTCTGGAATTTTTCAGAATTATTTGCAAAATCTCCAAAACTAGTGTCGGTCGGTATCACTGACTGATTCCAGGATTTTTAGTTTTCAAATGGGATTGAATTTTCAAAAACGGCTTTCAGTTTACTTCTTAGAATATCATTTTCTATCTAAATTCATTTTTCGAGATTTTTCAGAATTTATCGAAAATCCACCGGTTTTGGTGTCGACTGGTACCGCCGGAAGATTTCAGGATTTTTAATTTGAAATCTACATTGAATTTCTCGAATCCGATTTCACCAAGCATCTTATAATATAATTTTCTATTTTTGAGAATTTTTCGGAAAGATTTTGAAACAGTCAAATTTTTACCCTATTTTAATAATATTATTTTAATTCCTCTCTCTCCATTTCTTTTCCTTTTTCCCTTTTCAAAGTCAAACCTGACATCCCACTCCCCCCAATCACATCAGCACCTACCCCCATCACATCAATCCCCATTTTAAATAAATAAACCTCCCCTTTATTTATTTTCAATCAATTCTTTTTCTTTTCTTTTATTTTCCTTTTTCTTTTCTTTTTTTCTTCTCTTCTTCTTCCCTCTTCTGCGAACCCGACCACCGACCCGCCACTTCCTCCTTCAGATCCGGCGCCGCCGGCGCGTCGCCGGCGGCAGGGCGCGGTCAGGGGGCCAGGAGGCCCCCTGTGCGCGGCTTGGAGGGGCAGCAGCCCCCTCCCTTCTTCCTTTTGGGGTGGCCGGAGCCACCCCAGGGCCTGCGCCGGCCATGGCGGCCGGCGCCGCCTCTGGTTCCATTCCCTGGCCGCGCAAGGGCGGCCAGGTCGGGGAGGCCACGGCCTGGCTGAGCCAGGCCGCGCGCTCAGAGGGGGCAGCAGCCCCTCTGCCCCCTTCCTCCTCTCTCCCCTTGGGGTGGCCGGCGGGGTCACCCCTGGTCGGCGGCCCTCCGGTGGCCGCCGGCGCCGCCTCTGCAGGGCCGCGGCCAGGCCACCCTGGCCTGGCCGTGGGCTATTGGGGGAGGGGGCAGCAGCCCCCTCCTGCTCCCTCTCTCTCCCCCTCCTGTACCCTCTCTCTCCTCTTTCTCTCTCTTTCCTTCTCTCTCTCTCTTCCTCTCTCTCCTCTCTCTACGATTCCTCTCCCTCTCTCTCCTCAGTTTCTCTCTCTAACTCCTCCTAGACCCTCTCTAAAACCTCCACTTTCTCTCTCTAAATAGTTCTCTCTCTAGGCTTTCTATCTACTTTCTCTCTCTCTAAAATTACTCTCAAGACTTTCTCTCTCTAGACTTTCTCTCTCTAAACCACTCTTTCTCTCTCCTCTTTCTCTCTCTAAAAATAATAAATAATATATTTTAATATATGGATTGGTCTTGTGCTCGGATTTCTGGTGTTTCGGGATTTCTCGCGGTTTTTTCGGTATTGAGGCGAGTACAGTTATTTTTAGCATGCATTATTTTATCATTATGCGAGTATATTCTTGTGTTGTTATATACCATGCTATATGTGATATGTGATACCGGATACCAGTACTTGCCATGTTATAGATGATACTGATACTTACCATGCTATATTTGACATATGATGCCGATACCAGTACTTATCATGCTGTATTTGACATATGGTACCTGACACCTGTATTTACCTTGCCATATTTGATACATGATATATGATACCGACACTTGCCATGCTGTAGTTGATGCATGATATATAACACTGATACTTGCCATTCTATATGTGACACCTGATACTGATACTTGCCATGCTATATATGACATGTGATACCTGACCCCGGTACTTGTCTTGCTACACTTATCACTTTATATTAGACATTGATTCTTGATATGTCACACTTGACACCTGCTCCTGACACCCGGTATATGATATGCTTTCATGTGGTATAAATACCTAGACCTGACATCATGACCCTTGACCGGACATTACTACCCCTGATACCTGTATGACATATTCATGATTATCACTGTTACGGGGACATGACATGATTACTATATTATTATTACCAGATATTGGTACTCCTGAGCTCCTGTACTCCTGTATACTTGACCCCTGAAATAGGGAGGCTCTTGACATTACTCCTGATACTATACTCCTGTTGACCCCGTAATAGGATAACCATGAATATGAGATTACTATGAATACTCTGTGGACATTATCACTGGATAAATTATAATAATTGGACAACTTACACCGGGATGGGGGAAACTGATGATTACCGATATAGTCTCCATGTTTATGATGGCCTTATAGTGTTGCGCGGCCATATACTTGGATTCGACCTGGAGGCCACCAGGCGTTTCCGTGGGGTGTACTGGCACCCCTACTCCCTTGCCTGCCGGTTGTACCATAAGCCCCTAGGCCTATTCCTGTGGGAGCGGTGACATCCTATTCCTGTTCGGGCGTACAATAAGTCCCGGTACCTAGCGGTACGTTCCGGCTCAGTACCGGATACTCCTTGACCGTTGTCCCGGGCATGTACGGGACCCATTCTAAGCATGGTTCGTCGATCTTCATCAGTTTCCAATAACTTACTCTCCGGTCTGTATGTTGAGGTATGTGGGATGGGACACATACCGATGTATACAAATCAGATGAGTCTTAATAATTAATAATAACCTGCTCCTGATATTTGACCAGCTTTACTCTTGACCTACACTGCTCACCACTTATACTTGTGCTTCCATATTGTTTCATTATTATACTGATGTGAAGGAAAAGTCAGATTATATAAACTCAGATTACGGTGACGTGATGTACAGGGTATATATATGAGGGTTTCCTTGTTTGGATTATTCCTTCGACGTACTAACCTCACAGATCGGTAATATGGGCTTATATAACTGATTTTCTTGTTGTTACTTACTTACTGCCTTATTTCATGTCCATACTTGTTTATCGCGTGTTTAGTGTGTTTATCACTTGTTTTCCATGTATGTCACATGTTTATGTTACTATACCCTCTACACCGTATTTCATGCATGCTTTCCGATTCAGAATTACTGATATACATGTATTTACTTAATCTCGGATTTACCACCATTTTCCTTTATGTTACTTGTCACTTCATGTACCTGCGTGCCTGGACCACATCACTTGATCATGTACATGTGTGCCTGTTATGCACGCCGTCTGGCTTTATTCTTTGTACTCGCTGGGGTTGCTAACAACCCTGGATTCTCATGTCCAGATCCTAGAGTCTGGACCGTGGCGGCCTTGCTGTACCTGATCAGAGTAGCGCAGCGGGAGCGTGGATTAGTTGGTGCCTACCTGGACCCTCTTCCTTCCCGCCTCTTCTTGTTTGGCTCGCGAGATTTTCATCTTACCACTCGTGAGTACTTTCCAGTATTTCATATTGTGCACCTACTTTTGTGCCTCTTAGTGATCATATATTCTTCAGATATATATCATGCCTTGTGATAACTGTGTACTGGTGTTATTATTGCTGGATTGTATATTACCACTGTGCTTCCGTACTCTGACCCCTGTCTGTATTGATGCTTAGCGTATATACGTTAGGGTATTTCCGACCTTCGTATATACGTCGCAGTAACGTCTCCGTACCCTCCGGATCGGGCGTTACAGTTATATACTTGATCTCAATTGATATTTTTTTTGTATATACTCATACTTTGTTTTCTATATATGTATGCTTCTTAATTTCTATTGGCATTTTCATTCTCATACATATATATGATTTGCTCGTGCTTGATTAAAATCGATTTACATATTTAAAGCACAAAATTTGTTTATGCTAAGTGTTTAGACGGGAAAGGTGTTGTATTATGGAGTATAATTTGCACACAAAATATATTCAATAAAAAGAGATAAGGTTTAGATTCAACCTCAAGTGCTTTGATCACTCCACAAATGTATTCCAAATGATTAATGTACCCTTTCCTATCTCCGTTATAGCATGGGCTATACCGAGTCGATTCTCAGGAGAGCTTGCGATGGAAGCGTTACGGTTTGTAGTGAAGAAAGAAAACGAAGATTCTTCTTTGTCTTAAAAGAATGAATAAAACATGGAAAAAGAAATGAAAGAATCGGTGGATATGTTCATGATGAAAAATGAAAAGAAATCAAAACAAGATTGGCTTTTGGATTAACACTAAAAGAAAAGAAAACTTGTAAAAGATTTGAAGATGGAGAAAACCATGACTAGCTAACCTTACTACCTTACTAAAAACTTACTAAACTCCGTGATGGTGAATGCGCGCCTCATGTTGATTCATCGGCAAAGATTTGTCTTGCGTGTTAGTCTAATTACTTTCCCACTTGAATGATGGGTGATCACTCTTGGACTTGTCTTGTAGATTCTAGATGTCATTGGCCTACAAGATAGACTTTCAATAATGGAATCAAAAGAGCGACACTCAAGGGTTGCTAAGGAAGAAGATACAAACATTCATTAATTGAAGTAAGAAGTTATACAACAAATAGCATATGTTTGGTGATCCATCTCCATGTTCCATCAAGGCACTTGTTCTAAAGACAAGGCTCTAAATGAGGCACACATGAATCATATGGAGAATTACAACAAGAACTTGCCAAGCAATGAAAGTAACCCATCGGAGAAGAGAAGACCATACAACTTTCAAGATTAAAGATAGCAATCACCCATGAGGTAGTAGTTAGCAAGGTTAGTGGTTTAGCTAGTCATGTAAGAAAGAATTAGCTACTAGCCATAAGAAAAGAAAAGCAAAGTATGAATTAAAGTGCAAGTAAAGTAAAGATAGATTAAAGAAAGCAAGTAAACTAGAAAATGCAAGAGAAAAGAGAAGAGAATGGATCAATCCTTGCTTCACAAGTTGTCACACCTTGGTATACACAAGCTTTCTCTCTCTTACAAACCTCTCTTTACAGAATTTCTAGGGAGGAAGAAGATCTAGAGCACTACAAAAATCCTAGAGAGAAATCCTACAAAATACAAGCATCTAATCTCTAATCTCTCCTCTCTCCTCCTCTCCTTTTTACGAAGGCCCTGGTCCTGTATTTATAGGCCTCAGAGAGAAGTATCTGGAACCTGGACAGGTGGCAGAAATCTGGGGCTCAACGGCCCCAGATCTGCCGCAGATCTGCGGCAACTTGCGGCCGTTTCAAGGCCGTTGGCCAACAACTTTCTGTTGTGAGTTTGTTATGAGTTTGTTATCCACGTGAACCTTCTGGAAGTGTGAGCTGGTGCGTAGAATTCTCCAGATCCTGGGTTCTAACTTGGGCTCTCTTTTGGGCTTTGAATTAATTCCCTTTAATTATTACTAATTAAAGAGATTTGGGCCTTTTCTTATTTCAGATGTGGACCTGCAAAAAATAGAGAGAAGAACATTAAAAATCATATTTTTATTTGCAATATGCATGGAAATGATGTGGTAAAATATGCAAAATTGTATATCAGTCACACACCCCACACTTATTCTTTTGCTCGTCCCGAGCAACAAAAAAAAGAAAAACTATACTACCAATTTTATTACACCATTTTCGCAGGTGATGCGATTGCACTGAGCATGTGCAACAAGCCGTTAAACCTCTAGGTTACCCTAGAGGAGGAGTGTTGTCTCCTGAGGGTTTTCAGCGGATTACACCCACAAAATCCATAAAGAAAGAAAACAAATGTTAGTGTTTTTGAAAATTTATTTTGAAAGAGAGACATGTTTTCAAACTATTTTTGCAAAAATATAAGTGATCTAAGGTCATAAGTCCACCTATAATCATTCTCCCTTAAACTTAGTCTCTATGCAAGATCTTGTCTTCAATTAAGGTAAGAATTCAAAATTAGATTGAATATTTTATCTTTCATAAAACCTAGATAGTATGCACATTGTGATAGTGAAGATTTCTGGAATTTCAACTGTAACCATAAAGCCATTTATTTATATATATTTATGTTTCTTTTTTTTTATTTTTCTTCTTCCCTTAGTTTAGGCTTTCTAGTTCACCCATGTAGCGAGCCTATAACCGATGACTCCTAAACCAGAAGGTCCTAGGGCACCAGATGAGAAAACATCCCTCGGGTTTAAGGACTCGAGTGAAAAAGGCCACAAAACTAAAGGGGATTCCTTTACCACCGTTAGGCGCGAATAATCATGCTTCTTGAGGCACAATTATCCAGCTTAATAAATGATGTTTTATTATATATTATATATTTTTTCTTTTCTTCTTTTTTTTTATATTTCATGGCCTTTTTGGTCTTTGTTTCCATCCCAAAAATGTGTAAGTGTGAAGTGCATACGATCTAAGGCAAAAAATTCAAGATAAAAATATCTCCCCAATTTTTCTTACTTAGCCTATAATTTCAAATAAGATCTATTATTTCAACTAGGTTTAAAATGTCATAATTAAGGCTTTCTTAATTTCTAAGATCATCTTAATTTTCTTAAAAATAGATGAAAACTTTGTTTCTTATTTCAAAAAGTTTTTTAAAGAAAGAGAAAATTCCTATACAAAAGGGAAGATTTCTAAAAGAAGTGTAAAAGAAAGAAAATCTAAAAACTCTAAGTTAGTAAACCCTCCCCCACACTTATCTCATGCATTGTCCTCAATGCATCGTGATATATGTATGCATGAAACAAATAGAGAGGGAAGGAAAAAATTACCTCGAGGTGGTGGTTCCGGTGGCGGTCTGATTGGTCCACGAAAGGCGGCCCAATCATCTTTGCTTTGGGTTCGGAGGAACCCACCAGAAATATCGTGAATATAACCCATTAAAAAGATAAATCCATGCAGGATTTTTATTAAGTATTTAACCCCATCTAATTTTTATATCCACAACTTATTTCGGAGTCAAATTTGTCAACCACCTCGTTCCAGAATGTGTATGAAATGATAGAACGGTTGACTTGGACGTAGGAAGGACAGGAACTAATACCGACTCAGGAAGGTGACTTAAATCAAGTAAAGGTTCAGGAGTCGAAATGAGTTCAGGAATTGGGTCCAAATCAAGAAGTTGAAACTCCAGTCCACATGTATTTTCCAACAATGAAATGTGACCTAATATGGGTGATATCTCTTTACTTCCAATATTAAGGAATTCTAGCTCATCGCCATACAATTCTTCAAAACTAAGGTCAACTTCCGGAAGTGTACAATCAGTTAACTGACCTGAGTTGACATGATCTTGTCAGCGAATAGGTCTTCAGAAGTAAAGAGATTGTGAGAATCTAAGTCACATATCTCATTGAGTTCAATATCAAAAATAGAAAATTTGCCAATTTGTCAATAGTATCTTCAGAAGTGTATAATTGGTCAAGTTCAATATGATCCTCAAAGATGGGTGATTCAACTTCATTATGAATTGGGGCAGGATCCAATGTCGACTCCGGGAAAAGATTGAAGTCAGGTAAAGATACCGGAGTCATTATTGAATCAGGAAGAAGAATTGAGTCACTAAGTTGGGGTTCAAGATCATATTCAATGTCAAGTTCTATTTCAGGAAAAGGAAAACTTGCCAAAATGTCAATGGGATTTGAAGTTTGGACAAGTTCAGATGAGCGTGCTGAAATAGAATCTTGATTTCCAAAACTACATGACTCATCGGTTTTAACAGAGTGGCTAGTGACACCAGATTTGGTCAAACGGTGAGAACGTAGAGATTCGACCATCATATCTATGTCACGATTTATAGCATTTTGAGCATGAGTCATGGCTTCAAGCATCTTTCCATAATTGATGAATTCATTGTTTTGATGAAAGATGAAGTGTTGCTTTGGAAGTGATAGTGAAATTGTGAGTCCATCAGATTTTGGGATTTTTGTTTGGACTCACGCATACTCATTTCCAAAATTGATGGTGCTTTATTTTGGATTGGTGGAATTGAGTATGTATCTTGAAAATATTGTGGACTGGGTGGAGAAGGAGGACAAGGTGGTTGGAAATTATGCTCGGGGTAAGTGAATCCCCACTGACTCGGTGAAGAGTTGAAATTATTATGGAAATTATAGTTATTAGATGGGGGGTATGGGTCATATTGATTCGGATAAGACCAATCCGGCACACTAGGTTGGTCAAAGTTATGATATGCCGGGTTGGTAATATCCGAAAATGAAGTCGGTGTGTAATATGGATTATTATTAAAGTTGAAAAAATTGTTATTATAAGCCATATCACACAATGAAATACAAACAAAAAGAAACAAACAAATAAACAAAAAAAAAAAAAAAAATTCTAAGCTAAGTTAGGGTAGACCTATGACCTAGACGACTCCTAACTGATTAGACTGTCCACGGGAGGTTTAGTGTAGACTTTGACCACAAGCTAATCAGCCAGGTAAGGGCAAGGTTGTTGGGAGGTTTTCCGTCAAAAACGTTCCTTAATTAAGTAACCACCAACCTTCGGGCTTTCGGCCCTCAATCCCTTTCCTAAACACTGATTTTGTAAGAGTCAAATTCTAATACTTTCCCCCCTTAGGATAATCTCCTAAGTGAGTCCGAGATGTCCCTAGGGCCAACGTCTACTTTTTTATTAAATTAGGCTTGGGTTAGTGAGTGCTGGGATGGTAGTTTTTGGGCTAAGGAAAGGGTAATGAAATTCCCCACCTTATCTTATTTATGGGTTAGTGCCCTTAAGATTGGATTGTGCAAGTGTACAAAATATAAACTAGGATACACTCAAAGCATGAAAATCTAGCAAGAGATGATTCCTAGTCTACATGCAATGCAAACGTACCTTACTCCAGCACTCTTCAACAGTAAAAGTAAATGAATTGAAAAGACACGTGCCTAGGAATGCAAATGTCTAATCAATTTTTAACGTTTTCAACCAATTTTTTACTGTTAATTATTAGCAGGCATAAGGTGAAGCACACAAGAAATTAAGTATTGAAGCAGTTGTATTTTACAGAGCCAGAGACTCTGCAGAAAAATTGTCAGTAGTCCTCTCCTCCTTGCCGCAAATCTGCGGCAAATGCCGTGGAATTGCGGCAATTCAGAGGGCAACTGGTTTCTGCTTTCGAGAGCAGAAGCCCAGAGCCACTTATATGTTACTGCAATGCAAATTTTCCTGTTCTCTTCACCTGTAACCTGCAACAGAGAAGAAAATTCGTTTAGTTCTTCACTTTAAATCAAAACCGTTGCTCTCCCCGGCAACGGCGCCAATTTGTTTAGACGGGAAAGGTGTTGTATTGTGGAGTATAATTTGCACACAAAATATATTCAATAAAAAGAGATAAGGTTTAGATTCAACCTCAAGTGCTTTGATCACTCCACAAATGTATTCCAAATGATTAATGTACCCTTTCCTATCTCCGTTATAGCATGGGCTATACCGAGTCGATTCTCAGGGAGAGCTTGCGATGGAAGCGTTACGGTTCGTAGTGAAGAAAGAAAACGAAGATTCTTCTTTGTCTTAAAAGAATGAATAAAACATGGAAAAAGAAATGAAAGAATCGGTGGATATGTTCATGATGGAAAATGAAAAGAAATCAAAACAAGATTGGCTTTTGAATTAACACTAAAAAGAAGAAAACTTGTAAAGATTTGAAGATGGAGAAAACCGTGACTAGCTAACCTTACTACCTTACTAAAAACTTACTAAACTCCGTGATGGTGAATGCGTGCCTCATGTTGATTCATCGGCAAAGATTTGTCTTGCGTGTTGGTCTAATTACTTTCCCACTTGAATGATGGGTGATCACTCTTGGACTTGTCTTGTAGACTCATAGATGTCATTGGCCTACAAGATAGACTTTCAATAATGGAATCAAAGAGCGACACTCAAGGGATGCTAAGGAAGAAGATACAACATTCATTAATTGAAGTAAAGAAGTTGTACAACAAATAGCATATGTTTGGTGATCCATCTCCATGTTCCATCAAGGCACTTGTTCTAAAGACAAGGCTCTAAATGAGGCACACATGAATCATATGGAGAATTACAACAAGAACTTGCCAAGCAATGAAAGTAACCCATCGGAGAAGAGAAGACCATACAACTTGCAAGATTAAAGAAAGTAATCACCCATGAGTTAGTAGTTAGAAAGGTTAGTGGTTTAGCTAGTCATGTAAGAAAGAATTAGCTACTAGCCATAAGAAAGAAAAGCAAAGCATGAATTAAAGTGCAAGTAAAGTAAAGTTAGAATTAAAGAAAGCAAGTAAAATAGAAAATGCAAGAGAAAAGAGAAGAGAATGGATCAATCCTTACTTCATAAGTTGTCACACCTTGGTATGCACAAGCTTTCTCTCTCTTACAAACTCTCTCTTTACAGAATTTCTAGGGAGGAAGAAGATCTAGAGCACTACAAAAATCCTAGAGAGAAATCCTACAAAATACAAGCATCTAATCTCTAATCTCTCCTCTCTCCTCCTCTCCTTTTTACGAAGGCCCTGGTCCTGTATTTATAGGCCTCAGAGAGAAGTATCTAGAACCTGGACAGGTGGCAGAAATCTGGGGCTCAACGGCCCCAGATCTGCCGCAGATCTGCGGCAACTTGCGGCCGTTTCAAGGCCATTGGCCAACAACTTTCTGTTGTGAGTTTGTTATGAGTTTGTTATCCACGTGGACCTTCTGGAAGTGTGAGCTGGTGCGTAGAATTCTTCAGATCCTGGGTTCTAACTTGGGCTCTCTTTTGGGCTTTGAATTAATTCCCTTTAATTATTACTAATTAAAGAGATTTTGGGCCTTTTCTTATTTCAGATGTGGACCTGCAAAAAATAGAGATAAGAACATTAAAAATCATATTTTTATTTACAATATGCATGGAAATGATGTGGTAAAATATGCAAAATTGTATATCAATCACTAAGCTTGATTCAAATCTTTATTTTCAATTGATTTCTCAATTGATATTTTAATAAGCTTATGCATTATTGTTAAAATTGATATTTTTATTGATATAAAAAATGTGCAATAATCTTCAATTGGTATCTATTGATTGCAATTTGTA
This sequence comes from Agave tequilana, assembly GCA_038442645.1. NCBI lineage: Eukaryota > Viridiplantae > Streptophyta > Magnoliopsida > Asparagales > Asparagaceae > Agave > Agave tequilana. The sequence continues at coordinate 198,667 of JAVJIF010008183.1, read as the reverse complement.
TCAAAATAATTTACAATAATTTTCAATTGGTATCAATATGATTCTATTTTGATTTCAAAATTTGTAATGTTTATTTACAATGATATCTTAAAATTTGATTACATTTGGTATCTTAAAATTTGATTGATTTACAAGTGGTACCTTTAAATATTTTTGTTTATATGATATCTTTAAAATTGATTACTAGATATCTCAAAATTTGTTTTATTAAGGAAAATTAAAATTTTGTTTTAATGAGAAAATTAAAAATGTTTTGATTTGTATTGCCTATATGCAAGGAGAGCTTAACATCTCTTCTACATATAGATTCATGTTGAGTGTATCTTATATTGATGAGTTTGACAACTCTTCTTTATGTGGTACACGTGTGTAGGGGGAGCTTCACATCTCCTCTTATGCATTGCATATTATGTGTTATGTGAATTAGGGTTTGTCATCCCTCCTTCATGCAATGCAGATATGTATGGAAGCTAACTTAGCGTCTTCCTCTTCATGAATGTATATCGCATATATCCTTTATTGATTTGTTTAATGTCACCCATTTGTTGATTTTTGCTTTTGACAAAAGGGGGAGAACATTTTATTTTTACTTTAACCCCTTTGTTGATGATTGACAAAAAGAGGGAGAAGTATTTAGTATATATGCATGTTTTTCTTACTTTATTCATAAAGGGGGAGAAGGATTTATGTTTATGCATATATGTTTTGTATTGCAAATAGGAGAAAAAGAATTTGATGAGTTTTATGCTTGTTTATGCATGTTTATCTCCTTATATTTGCATACATGTTTATGTGCTTCATTGGATATTTATTTGTTTATTGTTATGCATGAGTTAAGGGGGAACTTCTTTGAAGCTTTACTTTAATCCAAGCATATATAACTCCATGAGTTTTGTCATCATCAAAAGGGGGAGATTGTTAGCCCAAAGGCCTATCACTCTAGTTTTGATGATGATCAACTCATGTAGTTATAATACTAATGATCTTGTGTTTATTTAGTTTCAGATTTGTGATCAAGATCTTAGTAGGTGTGTAGCTTCAACAAAGGATTTAAAGTCAAGTTTTGGAGCTAGCACGGTTTGATTCAAGAGCTTGTGCATCAAGACCACATCAAGTACTCAAGAGGAGTCTAGCTCTATGGATCGTGTTTGGACCAAGTCAAGAAGATGTGAAGACTTCAAATGAAGACCTTTAAGATCAAGACTTGTGTCTAGGTTTGTTTTTATTAAGATTTTATTTTTAGATAAAATGTAAAGGATATAATAGTTGGTGGATTGCTCAAGTATATCTTACACACACACACTCTTGATTTAGATAAGTATTTCATAAAAGAATTTTTATTTTGGAAAAATATAAAAGAGTTTTCTTTTAGAAAAATACCGGTTTGATTTTTGGAATTCAAAGTTTATATGTTTTAACCAAAACCAAATTTAGAGCTTAATGTCAAAAACATAGATATTTCACCATGTATGTGTAGTGGATCATATTCATACACTCTATGCTTTAAAAGAGTTTAAAATATCTTGTTTTTGTATTTGGAGAAGTTTTGAAAAAACCAATTTTGGAAAAATACAGTTTTCGTTTTTAGCCAAAATTTCCTAGTTACAAAAATAGTTCAAATTGTTTGTAACATGTCTTGATTTTGTTCAAGCATGTTTCATTATCAAAGTATAATGTTAAAACTATTTTTGTAGATTTTTCGTGAATTTTTGGGATTTTATTTAAGCAAAAAAGCCAACATTTTAAATCCCTAAATTTGGCCTGCCAGGCTCTGGCGGTCGACCGGAGCGGTCGACCGATGTGCACAGATGTGCACAGGATGGGCCGGTCGACCGTACGGTCGACCGCCAGAGAGCAGCTGCTCTCTGGAAAGCGCCCCGGTCGACCGGCAGAAAGTTGAGATCTCTGTATCCTGGCCACGGTCGACCGGCCGGTCGACCCTGTCTCAACGGTCAGAATTCTGACCGTTGGTCGGTCGACCGGGCGGTCGAACGACAGGCCAATCTGGCTCCCAACGGCTAGTTTTTCTAGCCCTATAAAGTGGGGTTTTTGGGGGCTGTTTTCTCTAACATTTTATAAGTGGTTTTGCACCAGTTTTTCCTACATCTTTTAAGAAGTTTCTCCACTTGTTTTGAGAGCAAATATTTCCAATCAAAAGGAGAGTTTATCAAGAGTGTTTTAGAAGTGATTTTCTTGAGTTTTCCTCCACCATTTCAATCCTAGTTTTCTCACACAAACACTTGAGCTATCCATTGCTATATCTACATATAGGGATTGTTGTGAGAGGATTTTAGGTGATCAAAGTGTTGTGATCACCAAAGTTCCATCTTTGTCTTTGAGGAGGCGGACTTGCGGGTTCGCGGTGTTTCGAGTTCGTTTGTGAACTCTTTGTTTGAGGTGCGGCCTCGGCGAGCTTGTGGGCTTGCGGTGTGTACGGGACTACAGAGTCCAAGGAGTTTAAGTGTGAACTCGCCTTGTAGGTGTTTGCGGCACCGAGTGATCCGGTGGGATCGGTTTTTAGTGAAAATCCTTCAAGTGTGAAGGCGGGAACGTAGAGCAAGTGTGCTCGAACCTCGAAATAAATCTCCCGTGTTTGCGATTGCTCAATCTCTATCTCTTACTCTTATTTATATCTTGCATGCTTTTATTGCTTTCATCTTATATGCTTGATATATATTGTGAGTTTAATTGTTATATGCTTGGGGATTGTTTGCTAACACTTGTATTCAACCAAGAGAGCCAACGCGGCACCTCAACTCTTATTTAGAGGAATCTTGAGGAGTTAGTTCATAGCCCTTCACGGGGAATTCGGCTACACTCTTGTGTTATAAGTGGTGTTTGTTAAATAGTTTTTTAAATCCGCATTATTTGTCACTTAGTATAGCCATCACCTATTCACCCCCCCTCTAGGTGATTTACAAATTCTAGTCAAGTTGGATCTAGCCAACCTTCTGGTTCTAGAATTCGTGGTAATTTTAGTATTAGTAATGATACTTGGGACACCGTAAATATGCCACTAGACAATACTCCACAAACTTTAGTAATGTTACTTGGGACACCGTAAATATGCCACTAGACGACACTCCACAAATTTCATACACACAACTTATACCATGCACAGATTTTAATGTTTTTTATGATGTACCTAGCATTGTTACTTACATACCTATTAGTTCTCCAGAGGTATCAACTACCTCCACAACTCTTAGACCTGGAGTTTGAAAATATTTTGATAAATTAACTGTTAATGGAGTTAGAAGGGCTCAATGCAAGTTGTACCCAGATGTCTCATGTTCGTTTCCCAAAAATGAGGGAACTGATCCACTTGCCTGACATATTAAGAGGAAACACTCCAAACACAAACCACGACAAACCCAAATAAGCACTTTGGATGACACTTTAGGCAATTTTAGTTATAATCGTGCAACATGTAAAACAAATTTAGCGAAATTTCTTATTCGTTCTGAGCAGCCTTTTAGTATGGCTGAAGATGACGCATTTACAGATTATATTAGAACCACTCATGATCCTGATTATGAGCCGGTCAGTAGGAACACTATAAGATCAAAAATGTTTAAAATATTTGAAGAACAAAAACAATATTGGTTGCAGTTTTATCATCTTTACCCTATAAATTGCACTCACTTCTGATTATTGAGAAACCCTTAACGGCTACCAATATATTATTATTACTGCGCATTTTATTGATTCTGAATGGGTTTTAAATAAAAGAATTATCGGTTTTAAAAAGTTTCCTCATCCTCATAATGCTTTAAATCTTAGTAAATTATAATGCGTGTTGCTAGAGAATTAAAATTGTTTCTAAATTTTTTTCTATTTTATTTGATAATTCTAGCGAAAATACTGCAGTAGTTGAGATTTTGAAAAATTATTTAAAACCCATTTTGAATGAAATTTTTTTTCATATTCGATGTGTTTGTCGTATTATTAACTTGTGTGTACAAGATGGTTTGAAAATAATTAATGATTATATTCAAAAATTAAGAGATATTATTATATTTATTAAAAGTAACGGCCCAAGAAGGCAAACCTTAAGACATTTATTCGGGCTTAGGGTTACCTACTAAAAGATTACCTCAAGATGTAAGAACTCGTTGTAACTCAACACATATACGTTGAGTAAAGCAATTCCTTATAAGGAGGCAATAAATAAGTTTAATGCTATAGAATTGCCTAACTATTTTATTTTCGATGAGGAATGAAAAATTTGTGAATGTATTTTTGAATTTTTAAAAATATTTGAAAGAATAACAAAATTATTTTCTGGTATTTATTACCCAACGACAAGTATAATATTTTATAAGTTAACTGAAATAAGTAAAATATTTTCTGAATGTAGAAATATTTATTCTATAAGAGATATTATTGCTCCCATGGAGAAAAATTTTAGTAAATATTTTTAAAAAATTTCTTTTATCTTTATTTTGCTGCTTCCTAGGATTAAATTTAATGGATGTAAAATTTTACTTGAAAATTTTGTTAAAGGATGGATTATGAGGACAGTTCTGCTCTAATGTGGGCAGATATTGATTCTTCTATAAATAAATTATATGATTTTTATGAAACTACCTACGAAAATAAACAATTTTCTTCATCTCAAAGTTCTTCAACCTCTACTAGTAGAAGTTCATTATTTTCTGATCTTTTATCAGCTTCCAAACTTTCTAAAATTTCTGACTCTTTAAATGAACTTCATTATTATATACAACGTGCTACGACTCCTAAGATCGATCAAGACTCATAATTTAAAAGTTTTGATATTTTGACGTGGTGAAAATCACAAGCATCAACTTATCATGTGCTTTCCATCATGGCACGTGATTTACTAACTCCTCTAACATCTACAGTAATTTTGGAGTCTACTTTTAGTACAGGTGGTCGAGTGCTGACTGATACGAGGAACCATCAAACATCGGATACGATCGATATGACAATATGCGTGAAGGATTGGCTAGATGCGAAAAAGAGATTTTTTCAAAATAAAATAATTGACGATCTCATCGAAGATTCTCCAGAAGTCTCCCAGAAGATGAATGAAGACTTGTATTTTTTTATTTATGATTGATAAAATGTATGAAGAATGAAGACTTGTACTTTTTTTTTATGTACTAATGATAAATTTGAAGAAATTGATTTATACTTCAATTGTATTTGTATCAATTATCTATTTTATAGGATCATTAATAAAAATATATATTTTATTTCACGCCTTATAATATTCTTTGCTAATTTTATTACAATTTGAATAAGTAATTTTGAAAAATTTTAAGATTTTTTAATTTTTTAAAAGTTTTTTTAAGTTTTTTAAGTTTTTTTTATTAATAGCGGGCCGGCACTGGCCGGCCCGGGTCTGGCTCAGGTTCCATTTATGGAACCCGGGCCGGGCCGCCCGCCTGCTGGCCGAGCGAGCCAAGCCGGGCACGGCCCGGCCCCTGGCTCGTCGTGCCCGGGCCGGATTTTGCCCGGCACGGCCCAATTGCCACCCCTAGCGACGTCTTGGGACAACATCACAGACCCCGACATGATTACTATATTTGGCCCAGAAAACGGTGAGGAGACATGAACACAACTTGGCTTGAAGATGAAAGTTTATGCATTATAAATCGGTGATTATCTCCAATTGGAAAAGTGCTGCAAACTGAAGCTGAAAATTGAATATTGGACAAGTAGCAAGAAACAGCGGATGAAGAAGAAAGGCAAGGAGGCTGCAGACCCCTTGCAGTGCCATGGAGCTGTAATCTTGAAGCCTACACCCAAAGGACTAAATCTCTCAAAGAAGAAGAGTCTTCCCTTCGAACGATATCCTTTGCTCCCTTCGTTGTATCATCTCGAAGGCATCCAGGATGCCTTGTCTGGTTCCAACTTGGCTGTCCTCCAAGAGCTCGGTGCAGCCCCGATGGGGTAACTTAGAGTTTCCTTTTTGTTTCTCTTTTGTAATGGCCTGCGGGACTTCTGCTAGCAAAAAGAAAAAAGGATAACATTGGTCTATTCCTTCGTGTTCAAGCTGAAGGCATCAGACTCTTAATTGGTGGCAGCAACGTGCATGGTCTCCTTATCAATGGATCAAAGGTTCACTGTATATTTATGGTTTCATGTCTTCCACTTTTTGTCTCCCACAATATTTCGATCGTCTCCCACTATGCTGGATCCTGAATCTATGTAATTCTCCCAAAAATTAGTACAATAATTATTGTTTAAGTTGTTGATGAAGGCCATAATGAAATTTGTTAGAATTAAAAAAAAAATATTAGGATCAGTTATTACCACAAATTTAAAGTTTTAAGGGAGGAAAAATAGACTTTATAATAGTATTAGAACAGCTAGTTTGCTGGATGCGCATTAAAAAGACAGATTAAACCAAAATGCCTAGTGATTAGACTTCATCTATAGATTACATTAAATTTAGGATTAGGCTATGCGATCACAATCATAGGCTCAAGATTAATTAGGAATAATTATCTAAAGGATTAGGAACAATTATCTACTGGACCACACTCATGGCTTGGAATAATTAGGAGAAATGATCATACTCACGAGTTTCAGAATTATGGGTGTCAAATGGCGGGGCCCGGCCCGGCAACACGCACGGGCACGGCACGGCCCGGCCTATGAAGGAGCCGGGCCGGGTCCGGATAGAAGGTGGGCCGGCCCTGGGTCCGCCAAAGACGGCCCAAGGCCCGGCCGGGCCTTGGGCCGTGCCTAGCACGTGCCAGGCCCGGGCACGGGCCTAACTCAGCCTAAACCCAGGCCGGCCCGGCTTCGCCTGGGAATCCCAACGGCTATAATAGTCATTGAATACCCGGCCGGCCTAACCTTGCCCGACCAGTTTCCCAACGACTATTATAGCTGTTGGGGACGGGGGAGGGGTTTCTGCAATTGCAGAAACCCCCAAGATCAGCCCCAACAGCTATTATAGCCGTTGGGGGTATTTGAATTTTTTTTTTTGCGAATACCCCCCAATGGGTATATGGCTTTATTGTTGATTTTTTTGCAAAAAAATTGCAAAAGATTTCTTCTCTTCTCCTCTATAAATACTTCATCCTTTCCACTCTATTTCATCACAACAAAATCCTTTAAATCTCCAAAAAAATTCTAAAATTCTTAAGTCCTCAAGCCCTACACGCTCTCTCTCTACAAGCCCTACAAGTTCTCTCTCTATAAGGCCTACAAGCTCTCTTTATAAGCTCTACAGGCTCTACAAGCTCTGAAGTCCACAAGCTCTACAACCTCTCAAATCTTAAGTCCTCAAGCTCCCAAGTCCTCAAGCTTTACAAGCTCTTAACTCGGTATTTATATTCTTATAAAATTAGAAACTAACAAAAAATGGATGCCAATTCTTTATTAGCTGGATCTAATTAAGCTTCTGATTCTAAATTTTGTGGTAATTTTAGTTTTAGTAATGATAAGTGGGAAGCCCTAAATTTGCTATTGGAGGACTTCACAAATTCCAATCACACAATACAGATTTTAATATTTCTTCTGATATACCTAGTTCCTCATATACCAATTAGTTCTCTCGAGATATCAACCGCCTCCACAAATTTTAAATTTGGAGTTTGAAAATATTTTGATAAAATAACTATTGATGGAGCTATGAAGGCTCAATGCAAGTTATATCCAGATATTTCATATGCTTTTCCCAAAAATGAGGAAATTGGCCCCCTTACCCGACATATTAAGAGCAAACACCCCGAAAACCAACCACGACAAACCCAAATTAGCATTTTGGGTGGCATAATAGTCACTTTTACTTATAATAGTGCAATAAGCAAAACAAATTTAGCTAAATTTCTTATTCGGTCTGAATAGTCTTTTAGTATAGCTGAAGATGATGCATTTATAGATTATATTAGAATCACTCTTAATCTGGATTATAAGTCTATCAGTAGGAACATAATAATATCAAAAATATTTAGAGTATTTGAAGAATAAAAACAAATGTTAATTATAATTTTATCATCTTTGTCACATAAAATTGCACTCACTTCTAATTGTTGGGAAGCCCTTGACGGCTACCATTATATTATTATCATTGCGTATTTTATTGATTCTGATTGGATTTTAAATTAAGAATTATCAGTTTTAAAAAATTTTCTCATCTTCATAATGCTTTAAATCTTAGTAAGGTTATAATGCATGTTCCTAAAGAATATAAAATAATTTAAAAATTTTTACATTTCATTTGATAATGCTAGCGAAAATACTGCAGCAATTGAGATTTTAAAAAATTATTTAACACCCGTTTTGAATGAAAAAATTCATATTCGATGCATTTGTCATATTATTAACTTGTGTGTACAAGATGATTTGAAATTAATTAATGATTATATTCAAAAATTAAGAAATACTATTATATTTATTAGAAATAGCGGTCCAAGAAGACAAACCTTCAGACAAATTTGTTCGAACTTAGGGTTATCTGCTTAAAAATTATCTCAGATGTAAGAATTCGTTGGAACTCAACATATAATATATTGAGTAAAGTGATTTCTTAAAGGAGGCAATAAATAGGTTTATTTCTGTAGAATTGCCTAACTGTTTTATTTTCGATGAGGAACGAGAAATCTGCGAATGGATTTGTAAATTTTGAAAAGATTTAAAAGAATAATAAAATTATTTTCTAGTATTTATTATCCAACGACAAGTATAGTATATTATGAGTTAATTGAAATAAGCAAAATATGTTCTTAATATAGAAATAATGATTTTGCTAGAGATATTATTGCTCCCAAGGAGAAAAAAATAATAAATACTTTAAAGAATTTTTTTTATTTTTTTATTTTGCTGCTATTATGAATCCTAAGATTAAATTAATGGATGTAAATTTTTGCATGAAAATTTTTATGAAAGAATGGACTATGAGGATAGTCTTGTCCTAATGTGGGCATATATTGATTCTTCTATAAATAAATTGTATAATTTTTATGAAAATACTAGATAAACAATCTTCTTCATCTTAAATTTCTTCAGTATCTAGTAGTAGAAGTTCATTATTTCCATTTTTTTTTTGTCAGCTTCCAAAAAAATATTGAACTTCTGATTCTTTAAATAAATTTCATTATTATATACAACGTGTCGTAACTCCTGAGATCGATCCAGACTCAGGAGTTGATAATTTTGATATTTTTGCATGGTGAAAATTACATGCATCAACTTATCATGTGCTTTCCATCATAGCACGTGATTACTAACTCCTCTAGCATCTACAATAGCATCGGAGTCTGCTTTTAGTATATGTGGTCGAGTACTGGCTGATACGATAAACCGTCTGGCGTCGAATACAATTGATATAACCTTATGTGAAAAGGAATGGCTGATGCGAAAAAGGGAAGTCAAAATAACACAATTGACGATCTTATTGAAGATTCTCTAGAAGACTCCGCAGAAGATGAATGAAGATTTGTATTTTTTTATTTATTAATGAAAAATGTATGAATACTTGTACTTTTTTTTATTTATTAATGATAAATTAAAAAAAATTTAATTTATACTTCAATTGTATTTGTTACCATTATCCACTTTATTGGATCATTAATAAAAAATTTACATTTTTATTTCACAACTTGTAATTTCCTTTGGCAAATTTTTCATAACTTAGATTAATAGTTTTAGATTTTTTTAAAGATTTCTTTTAGATTTTTTAGAATTTTTTAAGAGTTTTTTTATTTTTTATTTGTTTTAAAAAGGTCGGGCCGTGTCCGGGTGATCACCCTGATCGTGGGCCGGACCCGGGTTCCAGAAATGGAACGCGGGCCCGGGCTGGGCCGCCCCCCCTTTGGCGGGCGGGGCGGGCTAGGCCTGGCCCGGTTGTTGGCCCGCCGTGCCCCGACCCGACCTGGCCCGACCCACTTGACACTCCTACTTGGAATAAGAATAATTAACCACAAATTCACTCTCACAAGACAATGGCATCACATTCATAAGCTCAGAGGCATAATACTAGGAATAATTAGGAGAATTCATATTCAATGAATCTAGGAATAAGAATAATTTTTCCACTGATTTTCTCTCATAAGTCCATGTCATCACATTCATAAGCTGACGAGTCACGAGGCTATAATACGAATAAACTGACGAGCCAAAAGGAATAAGCTGAAGAGCCAAAAGGCTAGGAATTATCCAAATATTCACACTCATAAGGCTATGCGATCACATCCATAGAGCATAAGGCTAGGAATTTGCTACGAATAATCAAGAGAATTCACATTCATAATTCAAAAAAAAAAAAATTTTAGATAATGATACATGCGTCCTTGAGCTTGGATTTGGTGCATGAGGCACTGACTTCACCCCTTCAACACTCCCACAATAGTAATTCAGCCCCTTCCCCTCTGATCGATCTTTCTCTTCTCAATCACCGCCACGGTCACCCGTGCAAGCCCCGTAAATAGGCTCCCCCGGGCCTTTGGCCGGCGGTAATACCTCGCTCCCATCATCAGAACAACAACACTTGTAGCATTGGCCGCTAGGCACAACCTGAATCCTAGCCCCCAGCTCACGCTATCTTGAACGTACACGATCACCGTTGCTCCGATGATCGACGAAGTGTACATGATGACGAAGTGCCAATTGAACGTCCTGATCTTTGACCTTGTCGAATTGGTCCGCGCCCACTGTCATGAGACTGAACCGGGTGCCGCCCGTGCCGATCGACAACAAGCCTACGCCAGCGTACAGTACCGCAAGGTGAGCTGCCGATGGGTGTTCCCATGGGCCAGATCCAGTGGTGCACGAGGTTGGCCTTCGTGATGGGATTCTGGCAGTCAATGTGAATAGCTCCAGTGACTGTACAAAATTAAATTTAAACTATTGAGTGGTGTTATTGGTTAAGAAATTCTTGAGTCACATTTGGACAAATAGAACTTGAGATATGACTTGAACTTTTTAATTGATTTGACTAGGATCTGGACTTGGACTCAGATAATTTGGACTAAGACTAGGGCAATTACCAGAAAGTTGACGAAGGTGGAGAATGCAACGGAGGGAGAAACAACCAAAGAAGGAATCGGAGATGATGGCACCGGCGACGGGAGCAAGGCTAATGCAGCCATTGATGACGTTGTTGATCAGGGCCGCGTCGATGGTCTTCACGTTGAACTCCTTTATTAGGTACACTATTATGTTGCTTGTGGCCCCACTCGTAGTCAGGAGCAAACCCATCATGGTCGCTGTGTGTAAATTGTGTATGAGAGCTCTTTTTTTGGAGGGTGGGGGCTGTTAAAGGGGATCGTGTTGCCTTGTTTGCCGGCGGCCTGAGACTCACTGGGCGTCGGTGGCTGGGGGATTTTGAGAGTTTTTGGTATCCATCGTCTTCTTTGTGTTGTCTCTTCTTGTTTCACTTCGGCAGAACTTGGTAGGCCTAAATAGAGCTTGATGCATCTACTTCTTTTATTGTACGCCAATAGCGCGTGCACAACTATGGTGGATTAAAACCGGCATACTGTAGATCGAATCCATCACAAGCAATTTGGGCGTTCCCTGGATACTACCTGTCAGAGCACCCACATGAAAAGATACACGCACATGAAAAGACACTTTTCAGATTAGGAGCACTAATTTTGTGCCGGTCTAAGACCCTCGGACGCGAGAATTAGTAAATGGAATGGGAGGAAAGACCGTCAGAGGATAACTGTCAGGGTAATGGATGGAGGTGTCGCACAGAGGACAACTGCGGCATGATAGGAATGACCGACAGGGGATAACTATCGGGGTAGTGGATGAAGATGCCGTGCAAAGGACAACTGCGGGCATGTTGGTGTACTAGTGGAGGAGAACTGCCTGGTGCGGTGATGCAATGTGTGTTCTAAGGATTAGAGAAGCAATCCCCTTCTCTTGGGAGAAGAAGAATCATATATACCTGACGTTGATGCTGGAGTAGAGGCGAAATTGGTGGACTATTATTACTGCACAATTTGCATGTGACGGATCTGTTGTAACGGTCGTGATCATCGATGCTGGTCAGTTAGGATTGCATGTCGAGAAATCTGCTGCTATTCATAATTTTTCGCGCTGATAGGAGCGTTAAACATTATGAACGTGAGGAGAATGGAGGAATGGCGTAACAACAGGTGGAGATCTCGGCAGAGTGCAATTTGGACCTTCTAACTCGAGGTTGGAGACCTCAGATTGTGGAAGGTTCCGGAGTGGTAAGATCTTCAGAATGGAGGGTAGCTCTAGGATGGCAAAGAGTGGCAAAGGCCTCGGGATGGACTCTGAGAGTTATGAATCTTTTGAAAATCACCTAGATGGGGGTGAATAGGTGAAGTGCTAATCAAATGCGGAAATTAAGACTTTATACTAACAAAAACTAACCACACAAATAAATTCCAAAGAGTGAAGCCTAATTCCCGGTGATGGGCTATGGAACTTCTCCTCAAGATTCCTCTTTTATAAGAATTGATGTGCTTTAATAGCTCTCTTGGATCACAAGTGAGCACAGTATCAAGTATATATGAATGAGCAATAATATCAATGTAAAATATAAACAAGAGTAGAGTTGAGCTGAGAGATAGGTAAACATAAACACAAGAATATATTTCAATATTTGAGTCACTTGCTCTATGTCCTCGCCTTCATTTAGAAAAAATTTCACTATTTCTACAAAGGAGTTTCATAAAGGATACAAACCTCTACACAAGAGGAGGCACTAAGCCAATGGTCCTCTACACAAGATGAGAGGGCACAAAGCCAATACACCTCTACACAAGATGAAAGAATAAAGTAAAAAAAATTAAAACACTTAGTGATCTCTAAGATTATAAACTAGAAATCTCACGATACAAGATCCTAAAGAATAGATATAAAATAATAGCTCAAGTTTGTGAGAAAACTAAAGAGATTTGAGATTGAAAAGCTCAAAAAACTTTTGAAAAACTTAAGAGAAACTCTCTTGATAAACTACCTTTAGATATGAAATTGAAGCTCTAAAACTATCACAAGTTTGCCGGAGAAAACACTTGGAAACTCTTGTGAAAACTGGTTGAGAAAATCTTGTCAAAACCCCAGTTTATAACCCCTAACACAAAATAGCCATTGGGGCAAATCAAGGCCAGAAATGGCCTAGTGGTCGACGGACCCCAACAGTTATTTTATAGCAATTGGAGCCACTAGTTGACCAGGCAGTCGACCGATCCCAACACTAGAGAGCTTAGCACTCTGGCAATCGACTGACGGTCGACCAAAACCCAAAAACAGAGAGCACTACAAGTTTTACGGTCGAACCGGTCGGTCAACTGACATGCACAACACAAAGCCTGTGCATATCCGATCAACAGGCGGTCAACTAACAGGGCACCTAGCTCTGGCTAGCGATCGACCGGCTACATCCCAAATTTTGTTTTCTTTATATTTTAAAAAACATTCTTAAATTTAAATAAATATCTATAAAATCTATAAAAATAAGTTCATTTAAATACAATAGTGCATAAATATGTGTGATAAAAAATTAACACATATTACAAATATGTGAACTTATTTTTGAGATAAGAAATACAATTTTAAAATATAAACTTTATTAAAAGTTGTTTTTCAAAGAATAAATTTTAAATGAAAAATCAAGTTTTTTTTTTTCAAAACTTGTATAAATATAAAAACAAGTTTCTCAAACTCATTTGAAGCACCAATATATATGTGTAACGCCCCGATCCTGCGGGTACGGAGACGTTACTGCAACGTATATACGCAGGTCAGAAATACCCTCACATATATACGCTAAGCATCAGTACAGGTAAGAATCAGAGTACGGAAGCAAATGGTGCATTATACATTCCAACATATGAGTACAATTACAAAGTTATTACCAGAGGTGATAAATATTACAATAATATTACATCACCTGATAGGCGCAAATGCGAGAATACAAAGAGATGTACATATATGAACAGTACAAAAGGACGCTCACGAGATAACTGGAGAAGCCGCGAGCCAACAGGGAAAGCAAGGATGGGACTGGAGCTACAGCTGATCTGACTGCTCCGCAGAAGTGAACTTGGTTCTCAGCAAGAAAATACCCTACGGTCCAAGCTCCAGGACCTGGACATGAGGATCCAGAGGAGTCAGAACTCTCCCCAGCGAGTGGTGAGGCAAAAGCCAGATGGCTGGCAAAGATAAGTACAAGTAACTGGAATAGAATATAAGTGAAAAGGCAGGACATGAACATGTATAATATAATAATCATAAAACCGATAAGACCGAATAAAACCGATTACGAGCAAATCCGATTGTACAGGTTTAGGCCACGGCTCCATGAGATTAGTACCTCGAAGGAATAATCCAAATAAGGCCCGAGTTACAAAACAACACATCAAATTGCATAATGGTCATAACAGGAGTACATAACAGGAATAACATGAATCATAACAAGCATAACGGGAGTTCATAACAGCCATAACAGGATACGAGTTGGCATCTTTTATTATTATTACTCGTCTGACCCATATATCTAGGTATGTGTCCTGGTGTACATCTCAACACACATACATCCATATATAAGCAAGCCGAGGATTGTTACTGGAAGATGATGAAGAACTGATAGCTCCTCTTATAGTAGTTCCCGACCGCCCGGGACACAGCCATTTAGGGGCTTAAATCCCCCTAACATGCATCTTCTGAGGGCCTTAAATCCCCCTAACACGAATCGTCAGTTCTGGTATTCTACTACTATAAGCAAGGCATCATACCGGCATCCATCACTTCCTCCCATTCCCCGTGCAAGTTGTCCTTTTTATGGCTTGTTAACAATATTATCAGATTACGGGAATGAGTAGGATCATAACTTGTCATAACAGGAATCATAACAAGAGTCATAACAGGAGTCAGGCATAACTGGAGTACATAACAAGAGATCTGGTACTACATTCCCGTAATATGATAATCATGGGTGGAGAGTTAATCATAACAGGTATCAGTATAATCATGGTAGTGACAAGTGATCTGGCAGGTAATACGCCATAACATAACAATATATAATACAAGTCCCGCGGATAAGGTCCATATTCAAAGAAGTAATTAACCACAGCAGACAGCCAAAGTTAGTCGACTAGGGAGGCAAGTAGTCGACTTATAAAGGAGTTAGTCGACTATAGAGAAAAGGGTAGTCGACTAATAAGGCCGCGTCTCAAAGGGTCGCGTCTTCAGAAAAAGTTAGTCGACTATAGAGAAAGGGGTAGTCGACTAATAAGGCCACGTCTCATAGAGTCGCGTCTTCAGGAAAAAGTTAGTCGACTATAGAGAAAGGGTAGTCGACTAATAAGGTCGCGTCTCGTAGAGCCGCGTCCTTAAGAAAAAGTTAGTCGACTAGGAAAAAGGGGTTAGTCGACTAATAAGGTCGCGTCTTCAGAAAAAGGGTTGCGTTTCAATGAGTTAGTCGACTAGGATAAGGGGGTAGTCGACTAATAAAGGGTTCAAGTCGACTAATGACTGGGTCAAGTCGACTAACAGAGTGCAAACAGAGAGCAGAACCTGACTTTTGAGGGTTTGTGTTTGTTGATTATCTTGCATGATATAAAAATTCAAGTATGAGAATAAGTTGTCCAAGTCTTTGGCGAGGAAAACCACTCGCCTAAAAAATGTTACTTTGAAGCCTTGTGCATCCGGAATAATCGTTGTCGTCAATTATCACCAAAACGATTACCGGAATAATCGCGAACGATTACCGGAATAATCTACGACGATATTGTCGACGAAGAAGAGCACGACCCCAATCCGAAAGGAGGGCACCGACCTTCACAAGGGAAGGAGGTTGATGGTGCAAGTATAGTTCACTTTGAAAAAATGGGATTTTGCAAACGATGTTACGGGGAGCGACGAGTTGGCTAGAATGAAAGAGCTCGCCGAGGAGTTGATATTGGTGTGGTTCGTGGTGTCCAAGGAGGTGTAGGTGGTGGTGGAAATGGTGGAGAAGGTGGTGGTGAGAATGGGTTGTTGGTATTTCTTGGTGTTTTATGGTGGAAAAGAGGAAGAAGAAGATGATATGGAGGTGGTGTTGTTGTTGGAAATGGAGGAGGAGATGGAGGGGAGAATGGTGGAGGATTTGGTGAAGGAGTGGTGGAGGAGATGGTGGTGGAAATGGAGGAGTAGTGGCCGGCCAAGGGAGTGGGCTGCTGTTTTTGTTCTCAGGAAACAAAGAAGAAGAAAGAATGATTAATGAAAGAGAGAGGAGTGGGGGTATTTATAAAGGGTGGGAAAACATTATAATAATGTTGCCATTGCTTATCAAAGCAAAAGAGAACGCACCAATTAAGTTGCGTCTCAACAAGGCAATGGTTGCGTCCAGGCCAAAAGAACTGGACGCGGGGATGAAAGCCGCGTCCAGGAGGAAATGCAAAAGGCTGTGTTTTAACAAAAGGACAAAAGTCATAATGACTTGATTGGAATTGATTAGCAGTGCATTAAAGCAGCATGGGGAGGCGTGGAGAGGATCTCCGCATTAAATGCAGAATCCCAGGTAGGTGAAACTCGCGTTTGGAGGAAGGAGGGAGAAAATGGGAAAAAGAGAAAAGTGGAATATTTGGATAAATTCTCGGTATCTGGGAAAATACGAAAACTCCGGAAAGGTCCAAAAATAACATAGCTTGGAAAGTTCCCCAAAAATTCTCAAAAATAACAAATATTATAAAAAGATTTTTGGTGAAATCGGTATTCAAAGATTCAATCTCATTTTCAAAATAAAAATCCTGAAGTCAACCGTCAATCTCGGTATACACCGGATTGGCCGGATTTTTAATAAAATTAGAAAAATCCCAGAAAATGTATTTGGATAGAAAATATGATTTTAAGAAGTTGCAGGAAAGCCGTTTCTTAAGATTCAACTCCGTTTGTAAATTAATGTTCTGAGAGTCGGTCAGCGATACTGGTCGACACCGGTTTTGAAGATTTACAATTTAATTCAGGAAAATTTCAGAAAATCATAGAAAATCTAAAATATTGGAAAACAGTATTTAAAACGGAAATCGATCAATTCGGAATAGCGAAAAGATCAAATCGAGCAATTCACTAGGATCGGGTTCCCGGTTCAGATTAGGGCTGACTCCGAGTCCACGAATCCCAATCCAAGACAAAACGATCATATAAACAATTCATAATAAAAACAAATACAGGAAGCAAATCGAAAAATACGATCGAAAAATCTGAATACGTAACTAAGTACGTATTCCGGGAGCGGGGTGTTACAATATGGATAGAATCTAATACACATATAAAATCATATGGACTTGTTTTTGATAAAGTCTACTCATAAACTAAAACGGGTTAAACCGTAAATCAAAATTAATATCAAAACTTTTTTTTGTGTGTGTGTGTATGCTTGAGCAATCAAGTCTAACTTAAACTTTGCACAAATTCTACACTTTCAAACTCTAAACTCAAGTCTTCTTCTTGAATATATCTTCTTCTCCATCTTGATTCCATCCAGACTTGATTCCTTGAGGTAGATTCTTTCTTGAGTACTTGATATGATCTTTATGCTTGAGCTCTTGATTCAGCATGTGTTAGCTTGAAGAAGCTAAACACTAACTAAGATCTTGATTAAAATTTGAAGCTTAAATAATACGTGATCATTAATATTATAACTACATGAGTTAATCATCATCAAAACTAGAGCGATGGACCTTTGTGCCAACATCTCTTGGGCGAAGCACTTGGCAGCTAAGACACATGTCGACATTTTGATGCGGGTCAAATTTTAACCACTACAGATGCCCCCCGCTTCTCCACTTGCTGGAGTTGTGGAAAGAAAGTTGAGGAAAGAAGATACTCGATGTATGTATCAATGCTTTAAAACTTATTATGACGCTTGCAGGCATAGGAGTATGCGACAAATCTCTTCATATCATTTGGGATCTTTTGGAATTAATTTTAGGTTACGTAGCTGGCTGTCAATTGTCACATAAGGTGACTAGATTTCTTAAAAAGTTGAGTCTTGTCTCTCTTCAAATTTTGGCATCATTATGACTAGGATTACAGGGTTTTATGATTTGACGGTGACGGTTGATCTTCTGCCTTTACTATTGACTAAAAATATCGGGATTATGGGTCGACTTTTTAGGGACTGAAAATTAAATTAGAAGCGGTTGAGCTTCTCGTCTATCTATAAATAGAGAGGGCTCTGTGGGAAGAAATCATCATCTGTCTTCTTCAAAAAACCTCACTTCGAAACTCTAATTTCTTTTTTCTTATTGTGCCGCTATGTCATCCTATTTTCTTTTCATCAGATGGAAGAAGGAAAATGAGAGGGAGGATGGAGAAATGATGATCATGTTTTCTCTTCTAGGGAGTCTGGTACGCTGCATTAGTCATCATGAAGGGACTGTTACGACGCATTAGTCACGTGATAGGGTGGCACCATCAAGGATGACAGGTAAGATTCTTGCTTCAACTGGATCGGACGATATGATTTCTAGGTTGCCTGATTTGGGCAAGCAAACTTTGACCTTGAGCTCGTCAGCTTTTTTTTGATAGGTGTACGGGGGGAGGGGGGGAGCTCATCGATTGGGTGTTCCCTTAAATTGCTTCTTACCCTGAAATTTGGAGGTCTTTCTCAGAACACCTCAAAAGGAATATGATACATCATCTTCTTGTGTATCTTGCAGGCTTCAGTCTCTAGAGAGTTGTTGTCTCGTTCTCTAGAGTTTTTTGAGTGTTCTCATTTGCTGCCTTGGAGAGACACGGAGGCTTAGGATTGCCTGTTCCGGAGCCATGGCGTGGATGAAGATGGACGGCTGATTCCGGGAGGTATTCTCCAATGAGAAAATCTTTGTTGTTCAGAATCGGGGGCCTATTAATGGTGACAAGACTGAAGTGTGTGGACATGGATCTACTGTATTTATTTCAAAAATGTAAACACAAAGATGTAATGAGATTTATTATATTACTTTGTAAGATGTAACCAAATAAATATAATGGAAAGACATTCGGAATGAAATTTTTTTTGGAATGGAAATGAATTTGTAATGGAATAATTAATGCTTAGTTCTTGCCTGACTTATTTTTACCCTTGACTTTTTGAATTGGTATGACCATTCCTCTTCGAAGTGCTGATCTTTACCTCTAATATGGTTGGTTGGATATGGAGTGGTTTGAAAAGTTTGTGTTGTTATTTTTGAGTGGGGAGATCCCATTAGCGGTACCTGCAAACTTTTGGCCCCTAAGTGGGAAAAATTTCAGCAACGGAATTGAATTCACAGTCATCTCCGAGTGAGAAAATCCCTTCAGCAGAGCGATGAACCTTGGTTGGATTGAGTAGGGGAAATTCCATCTGTGGATGAGGGACTCTGAGTGGAGAAAATCTCACAATGGATAGTTTCGACTACTCGTAAGCTAATCAAGAAGGAGCCCCTAGGCTGGTGCTTGCGTTGCCATTTCGAATAGAAAAATCCCATCAGCGGGACATGCAAACTTTGCCTTCCGAGTAGGGGAAATCCCAGCAGCGGAAGGAGGATTCTGAGTAGGGAAAATCCCACAGCGGAAGATTTTGACTACCCGTAATCTAATCGAGAGGGAGCTCGTAGGCTGCTGCTTGCGTTACTATCTTCGAATAGGGAAAATCCCATCTATGGGCGTGTTGGTTTCGAGTAGAAAAAATCTCAGTAGTGGAAAGAGGACTCCGAGTGGGAGAAATCCCATAGCATAGGGTTTCGACTTCCCGTAGGCTAATCGAGAGGGATCCCGTAGGCTAATGCTTTCTTTATCATCTCTGAGTTAGGAAAATTTTATCAGCAAGACGTGCAAGTAAGGAACTCCGAGTAGAGAAAATCTCAGCAATGAAGTTGGGTTCGCAGTCATCTCTGAGTGAGAAAAATTCCATCATCAGAGTGGCAAACTTGGTAGGATTGCAATGGTAAGGGGCAAAAATATATTTTATTTGATAATTGAAATTAAACACATGAAATATAATTGAATATAGAGGGGATCGTATGGTGGAGGTACTACCATGTTTTTATTAGAGATGCAGATCACTCGATCACTTTGTATTCGGTGATCATGTATCGCAGTTGGGCAAGCAGAGCATTCAGTTGTCCTGCTCCAAAAGCTACTTTAGGAGTAAGGACGCATTATTGGAGGAAGCCATGGTGGATAAGTCTTCCAAGTATTTTCAGAGGTTTCAACATTCAGTTATCTTGCTCCGGAAGCGGCTTCAGGAGTAAGGATGTATATTTGAGGAAGCCGTGGTGGATAAGGTCATCCAGGTATTTTAGAGGCTCAAGCAGTGAATGGTCTTTTGTCCTTTACTATTGTGATAGGAACAATACTCTTCTGCTCTGGGAGATGTAGGATCGTACCAAATTAATCTTGGGTTCCTGACCCATGGTTGGTCCTTGATAGCATTGAAGACCTAGTTGGTGGGGAACTTGAGTGAAGTGAAGTGCTTTATCGGCTTGAAGGATTGGAGCGAACTAGGTGTAACAATCAAGAGCTCCTGTCTCTTGTAGGCAGGTTGCACTGATCGGGTTCCTGGCTCTGGTAGTATCTTTATACTGTGGCTTGGAGTTTTCTCCGTCGTCGCCACGATTGGTGAGTGGTTGACAGAATTCTTCATTGCTTTCTCCAACTGGATGCAGGGCTGAGCTTGGGATAGAATCTCGCTCATTCGAGTAACATTGTTCTTCAGCAGATACTTGTACAGCGGGTGAGAAATCTGCACCCACTGATGAATGTGAATGCATAGACATCCTCACTACAGCTGGAAACTTTACCAGCTGGTTCTGAAAGTAATCGATATAGGATTTGAGATTGTTGTCCTGCCTCATTTTGATGGTGAGGGGATGATAATTGTTCTTCTTGGCTTCCCCGTGAGAGGCGTACTGGGTGAGGAACGCTTAGGTTACCTCCTCGAAGCTGTGGAGAGAATGTGATGACAGGGAGTAAAACCAACCAAGGCTACTCTTCAAGCTAGATGTAAAGGTTAGGTAAAAGAATGAATCATTGTGGGAGTGGACCCATATTGTCCCAGAAGTGCCTGATGTGTTAAACCAGGTCACTCATTCTAGAATAGCAGTCGAAAGTCAAAGTTGTGAACTTCTTCAGGAACTGGCACTCCAGGATCTCTTTAGAGAGAGGGAAGTCGTAAACTCTATAAGTGGCTTGCTTTGGTCCGCTTCGGAGTTGTAATTTAGCCTCCTTGATCCCTCTTTCATTCAACTCGTCGAGGGCTCGGATATCAGGAGATTGTTCAATTCTTCTTTGAGTTTGGCAATGATAAGCTTCTATTCGAAAATAAGGCGAATCAACCTCGTTGTTGGAGTAGTCTTCAAGGAAGGGGCATCGATCTGGGCTACCTTAGGTTTGCGATGGGCCCATCGGTCCGAGCCTCTTCAATTCCAGGCTCGTATTCCGGGTGCATTAGCTCCCGAGCTTTCTAGAGGGTGGCGATCTGCGCCATGAGCTAGTCGTTGTGCTACTTCAGTGCTTCCTGCTCATTGGTGGCTCCCTTTTGGTCGAGAGTCACTTGCTTCCAGTTGTGATTTGACTGGGCTTGTTGCTTTTTTATCTGCTCTTTCATATCATCAAGCATCTAAAAGATCTATCCTTCGAATAACAGCATCGATCGGTTGCTTGTGCTACCCCTGAGGTGAGGATGAATCAGCGTCCTCTATAGCATGTTGTTAAACAACGGCAGGTAGTAGGACCGTGCCCTTGGTGGCACTGTTGGTTTTACCTTTTGATAGACACCATTGTGGGTGATGGTTTATTTCTCGGGGCCATCAGGGCTATGAAAGAGGCATTTTGAGAAAGATTTTGATGGGGGAGATCTTGAATGTAGACTCAGATATCAATGCAAACACTAGTTTGTGGCGAATAAAAACTGGCTTACCATGGATCGAACCCACCATAAGCGATTTGGGCGTTTCTGGTTGGTACTGTCAGAGCATATACAAGAAAAGACACCTTTCTAGTTAGGAGCACTAGTGTGGTGCCAGTTTAAAACCTGCTAGCTTGAGAATCACTGATGGAATGGGTAGAAAAGATGACAGAGGATAACTACTGGGATAATGATAGAGGTGCCGCGCAGAAGACAATTGCGAACATGATATGAAGGACATGTAGATGATAACCACAGGGATAGTAGATGGAGATGTCATGCAGAGGACAACTGCAGGCATGTTAGAGAACTAGCAGAGAAGAACTGCATGGTGCGATGATGCAGTGTATGAATTCTGAGGATTAAGAAGTGACCTCTTTCTCTTAGGAGAAGAAGGATCATATATAGCTGACGTGGATGCTGAATGGAGGCAAAATTGATGGACTATTGTTACTACACGATCTGCACGTGTTAGATCTATTGTAACAGTCATGATCATCGATGTTGGTCAGGAAGAATTGCATGTTAAGGATCTGTCACTGTCCTAACTGCTTGCGCTGATAGCAATATTACACGCTATGAACGTGGGGAGGATGGAATGGTTAGCAGTTGGCGAGGATCTCGATAGATTACAATTTAAAGCTTCTAACTCGGGGCTGGAGACATCAGATTGTGGAAGATTCTGAAGTGGAAAGATCTTCGGAGGGGAGGATAGCTCTTAGATGGCAAAGAGTGGCGGAGGGCCTGGAATGAACTCTGAGAGTTATGGATCTCCTAGGAGAAGCACTTAATAGTTAGGACACATGTTATCGTCCTGATGCGGGTCAAATTTTGACCACTACAATAGCACATGTTGATTTGTTACATTTTCATGTGGAGGAGATGTTGTGTTTTCTGAGCCACAACTTACCAGTACTACATGGGGAGGGTAAAGAGATATAATAATATATCTTGAAAGGAAACAATTGTCTCAATTCTAGCATTGAAGACAAACCAAATTTAGACCTAATTATCTAATAACATCAAATAACATTAAATATCTTCTAAAATTAGGATGATAAGTACATTAGCTAAACACATAAATATTTTTTAAAATATTTTTTTAATTTGATGCACCTCCTAACTTAACTTATTATATTCATTTTGATGTAGTTCGAGATGCATGTAGTTCTAATTAAACAAATCACAGTCAGTTTATATATAATTGCAATTATTGAAAATATGCAAAGTGCAGCAATTAGAACAACTTTAGATCAGTTTTGCTATGATAGAGCCTATTGCTCTAGTTGCAATAGACTGCTAGTCAAAAAAGATCTTAACAAAGAATTATGTGAGAATGCTCTTCAACTTCTCCTAGCATGCAATATTTACTTCAAATTTTACCATGTGAGAGATAGCTAGCTAGCTACCCTTCTAAATGTTTGAATGTTTCTCTATTTCTTGTAGTTAGAATTGTAGTGTGTGTGTGTGTGTGCGCGCGCGTGTAGAGAAAGATAGACTTGTGTCATTCTGGAAGGATTCGAGGCCGAATCTTTCCCAATCAAATATAATCTTACGACATTTTAAGTGTAAGATCCACTCCACTGAAGTTGATATACATTATTTTAAGTAATTAAAAATCAAAAATTATATATTTTGAATAATTTTTGTACATCCATCAAGTTGGCACAAAATGGACGACTGAAATAGTGAGTTGGTTAGTTTAACGGTATATAATATTTAAAATCTAATAAAAATTAGTATTTAAGGATTTTTTAAGTATTTAATCATGTTTAAATGGTCGGATTGAGATTTTGTATGTCTAAAGACGTAGATCTAAGAAATATGCTGTTTTGAGCCATCTATTTTGCGCCTATTTGATGGATGGGAAAAAAGGATTCAAAATAAAAGATTTTTTATTTTTAGTTACTTGAAATAATATAGATCAACTTTAATGGAATAGATTTTGCACTCGGATGTTGTAGGATTGTATTTGAATGCAAAGGATTTGGCCTTGAATCCTTCTGGAATGACACAAGTATATCTCGCCTGAGATAGACTTGTGTCATTCTGGAAGGATTCGAGGCTGAATCCTTTTCAATCAAATATAATCTTACAACATCGAGGGCAAGATTCACTCTATTGAAATTGATTTACATTATGTCAAGTAACTAAAAATTAAAAATCATGTATTTTGAATAATTTTTGTACACCCAATAAGTAGGCACAAAATGGACTATCAGAATAGTAAGTTGTTTAGTTTAGCGGTGTAAAATATTTGAAATCTAACAAAAATTAGTGTGTGAGGATTTTTAAGTATTTACATGTTGAAATGGTCAGATTGAGATTTTGTATGTCTAAAGACATCGATCTAAGAAATTTGCTACTTTCGGCTATCCATTTCGCGCCTACTTGATTGATGGGCAAAAAATATTAAAAATATATGATTTTTGATTTTTAGTTATTTGAAATAATATATATCGACTTCAATGGATCTTTCACTTGGATGTTGTAGGATTGTATTTGAGTAAGAAGGATTTGGCTGAGCCGCCACCCAAAAAGGAGAAAAAATGACCATCAATCACTTTTACTTTAGAAAATGACTAAAATACCCTAATTTTTACCTTTAACCCAGAAAAACTGAGCCGCAACCAATTTTCATAGGGGGAAAAACTGTTTTTTCAAAAAATTTCAATGAAAGTGATCAGTCATTAAAAATTTCTAATTCATCAACATCAAAATCGATAGTGATAAAAAGGTATATTCAAGATGACAAGTAAGAAATCAGCAACTGGAAAAGGTAAATTACAAGTGGAAATCCTTCAAAATTGGTTGTTTTAAAAAATTATGATATTTTTGTTTTGTTTTGCATTCACATATTTTTTTATCAAATATTTCACACTTTACACACCATTTTGGTTTAGATCGTACTTCTAGTGAACAAAAAAGTCGCAGTTTTGGATTAACCGATCACATAGGCAAAACTTACGCATAAAAAACTCTTTTTTTATCACATTCCAATATTTAAAATGAGACTTTCAGTCTTTTTTTATATGTTTGTTTTAGAACGAATGCAACCAAAGTCATGATCAAATGTTATGATCATGATTAAATATTCAGATCACGAACAAAATCGCAGTCTTTGAAAATATTGCTTTGGAATTTTGTTTTAAGAAGATTGCGATCAAAATCGCAGTCTTTAAAAGTAATGCTTTGGACTTAAAAGCGGTCTTAATCACATTTCAAACTTAAGATTACGCCTTTAAGCATTTATTTTTAATATTTTTGTTTTAGAAATACTGCGACCAAAGTCGCAGTATTTGAAAAATAAGCTACTTGGACGATTGCGACTTTGGTCGCATTCTTTATATAACTACGATTTTTTAACCTGTCGACTTTTGTTTTGTATTCTTATGCCTCAGGAATTAGGCAAAAAGTAAAAGTTCATCTATTGTGATCGAGCCTAAAGCCAATGTATGAATTAATAAAAAGATTCAAGAAGCACATTCATTTAGACTTTGTTAATGCTATGAAGGACACCTTCGGCCTTACATTTATGACATTCTATAATGAGGAATTTAAAGCAGAGAAGGAATTGAAGTCTAACATCAGTGTTTTTAGTAGATCAATATGACAGGAATTCAGAATGCTTCGATATTGGAGGAAAAAAATCAATTAGCCAAAAAGGATGCGGCGCTTATTTTTGATCTACCTATTGAATGAGTAAATTTCATTATAAATAAAACTTGTACGTTAAAGGACAAAGGTGTTATTAAACACTATTTAAAAATGTGAAGATCAAAAATCTCAATTGAAGATGCTTTAGATGATATTTTGATAAAAAAAGGAGAACTGAATTAGATTTGACAAGAGATGAGTAGCTGGAGCAGCAAGTGACGTTGAATGAAGTTATTAAAGAGAGACAAACGCGTGTAGCTCAGAACTTCACAACTCTGGTACATTTATATATGTCAGTAATATTATTTTTTTGATAGTAAATGCACGGTATCATGGTATTTGGTGGAGCAGATTACAAATCTTCAGCTGATGAAAAATATATCTTGATCTAAAACTGTCTGGCAGTTCCTCCTTAAATCACTCGACAATTTCAGGCAGAATATATTTGAGCTACAAGGAAACTCAGTGTAAATTATTATAAGTATTATTAAATTGTTTTTAAAATTGATGTTAATTGCATTAACCAAAGGCAATTATTATTTAACTGATACATTAATATGCTGTAGTATTGGTTATGTTAAAAAGTTTAAATTGTCGAACCAAGAAAGAGAATGGTGGACAAAGCTCTAAGGGTAGTACGATGAGACATACACAATATTAGCAAAGCCCTTGAAGATATCAATCTATCAGAGATTGTAACGCCCTACCCCAATGGGTACGGAAATGCTACTGCAACGTATATACGTAGAGTACAATACTCATACATATACACGCTAAGCATCAACACAGTATAATAGTCAGAGTACGAATGTGTAGTAATAATATACAATATTCCAACTTTACAGTACAAGTACATACTCAATTTACATCAGAGTATAAAAGTTTGTACATGAACTGATAACACAAAAGATGAATTTTACAAGTGGAATAAAATGAATTGGAAAAGGCTTACAAGCTGCAACAGGAATTTTCGAATACCATCCAAAGGAATAGGCCGGGAGGGTCTTATACAAAAACACCACGTTTCTGCTGCACACTCTAATTAGCACAAAAAAAGTCCACCATAGTCTAAACTCCAGTACCTGGACATGCAAGTCCAGGGGTTGTTAGAAAAGCAACCCAAACGAGTACAAAAAAGAGTCAAATGGCATGCAAACATAAGTACAGGTGTATAAAAAGTGTAACGTGATTTAACATATATGTAAATAAATCAGATATAATAGCGAAACATAAAACAAATGGTATATGACAGCAAATAATATCTTGTATATATGATGTTATGGCAGTATACTAGATATGTCCATATCACTGGTGTCATCATGTAGATAGAGTTAGTATGATAAGGACTTGGGCCATGTCAGTCGCATTATTATTATTACTCTTTTTATGACTCGTCCTACTGGGATGTTTAGGTACATGCTCCAGCGTCCCCAGTTCACATAAGTCCACATCGGAATAGAGCGATGTTGGTTATTGAAAACTGATGGGACAATCAACGAACCATGTTTATAGTGAGCCTCATACATACTCAGGACAATACCTTAGAAATATCTGGGTCTGGCCCCAAAACCAGCCGCTAAGCCGAAGGGTCTTATTTGTATGCCCTTAAAACAGGAGTGGAATCAGGATAGGGGTGTCAGTACACCCCACCCGGTCCCCTGTGGCCTCAGGTGAATCCAGAACAGGAGTTGCGCAAACTGCTATAAACACATACACATATTGAAAGTCATCAGTTTACCCAGCCTGATGTAAGTTGTACAGTTAATATATTCAGGATTATTTTTAATTGGCTTCATGATACTATTTTACGGAGAATAACAATAACAAGATAGATGTGGGATTCTAGAGGTGGCCCCCAGTGATTTCTAGAGATGGCTTCCACGGCACTTTACTCCGTGTAACACTTAGGTCCACGTGGCACTTAGTTCCACACATCATATTGTAAGTCACCTAGAGGGGGGTGAATAGGTGATGGCTAATCTAATGGTCACTTAATGCGGAATTAAAAACTTATTATGCAAATTAAAACTTCTTAAACTAAATACCAAGTATAACACAAGAGTGTAGCCGAATTCCCCGTGAAGGGCTGTGGACTAACTCCTCAAGATTCCTCTAAATAAGAGTTGAGGTGCCGCGTTGGCTCTCTTGGTTAAATACAAGTGTTAGCAAATAATCCCCAAGCATATAACAATATGAGCACAAATGAATATATCTAGAAATTAAAGATGAAAGCAATAGAAGCATGCAAGATATAAACAAGTAAGAGATAGAGAGAGCAATCGCAAACACGGGAGATTTGTTTCGAGGTTCGAGCACACTTGCTCTACGTCCCCGCCTTCAACACTTGAAGGATTTCCACTATAATCGATCCCACCGGATCACTCGGTGCCGCAACACCTACAAGGCAAGTTCACATTTGAACTCCTTGGACTCTCTAGTCCCGTACACACCGCAAGCCCACTAGCTCGCCGAGGCCGCACATCAAACACCGAGTTCCCACTAGAACCCGAAACAATGCGAACACGCACGTCGGCCTCCTCAAAGAACAAAGATGAAGTCTTTGGTGATCACAACACTTTGATCACCTAAAAACAATCTCACAATAACACTCCTATAGGATGAATATATCAATGGATAGCTCAAGTGTTGCGTGAGAAAACAAGGATGAAAATGGTGGAGGAAAACTCAAGAAAATCACTTTTAAAATCACTCTTGATAAACTCCCCTTTTAATTGAAAATATTGGCTCTTAAACAAGTGGAGAAAATCTCTTAATAGAGTAGAAAAAACTGGTGCAAAATTCACTTGAAAATCTTTTTGAAAAACAGCACCAAAAGCCCTCTTTATATAGGGCTAGAAAAAACTAGCCGTTGGGCATTTTTTCAGCCCAGGCGGCTGGCGGTCGACCGGCCCGGTCGACCGCCAACGGTCAGAAACCTGGGACGTCGGTCGACCGGCCCGGTCGACCGCTGCCTGGAACAGAGAACAAAGTTCTGCCGGTCGACCGTCCCCGTCGACCGGGGCTTTCCAGAGAGCAGAAGCTCTCTGCGGTCGACCGGGGTCGGTCGACCGGCCCTCCAGCAGTCCTGGCATGCACGTTCTGTGCACGTCGGTCGACCGTCCCGGTCGACCGACTTCAAGCTCGGTCGACCGGTCCAGTCGACCGGCAGAAGCCAGACCAGACAAATTATAGGGATAAAATGTTGACTTTTTAGATAAATAAAATCCCATAAAATTATGAAAAATCTACAAAAATAGTTTTAACATTATACTGTGATAATCAAACATGCTTGAGCAAAATCAAGACATGTTACAAATAATTTGAACTATTTTTGTAACTTAGAAATTTTGGCTAAAAAACGAAAACTGTATTTTTCCAAAATTGGTTTTTCCAAAACTTCTCCAAATACAAAAACAAGATATTTTAAACTCTTTTAAAGCATAGAGTGTATGGATATGATCCACTACACATACATGGTGAAATATCTA
Organism: Agave tequilana; assembly: GCA_038442645.1. NCBI lineage: Eukaryota > Viridiplantae > Streptophyta > Magnoliopsida > Asparagales > Asparagaceae > Agave > Agave tequilana. Next base: position 169,705 of record JAVJIF010008183.1, on the reverse strand, counting down.
TGTTTTTGATATTAAGCTCTAAATTTTGTTTGGTTAAAACATATATATTTTGAATTCCAAAAACCAACCGGTATTTTTCTAAAAGAAACTCTTTTGTATTTTTCCAAAATAAAATTCTTTTTATGAAAACTCATCTAAATTAAGAGTGTGTGTGTGTAAGATATACTTGAGCAATCTACCAACTATTCTATCATTTACATTTTATCTAAAAACAAAATCTTATGAAAAACAAACCTACACACAAGTCTTGATCTTGAAGGTCTTCACATGAAGTCTTCTTATCTTCTTGACTTGGTCCAAACTTGATGCAAAGAGCTAAACTCCTCTTGAGTACTTGATGTGGTCTTGATGCACAAGCTCTTGAATCAAACCGTGTTAGCTCCAAAACTTGACTTTAAATCCTTTGTTGAAGCTACACACCTACTAAGATCTTGATCAAAAATCTGAAACTAATTAAACACAAGATCATTAGTACCATAACTACATAAGTTGATCATCATCAAAACTAGAGTGGTAGGCCTTTGGGCTAACAATCTCCCATTTTTTGACGATGACAAAACTCATGGAGTTATATATGCATTGATCAAAGTAAAGCTTCAAGGAAGCTCCCCCTTAACTCATGCATAACAAATAAACAAAAAAATATGCAATGAAAGCTCATAAACATGTATGCAAATATAAGGAGATAAACATGCCAATCAAGCATAAAACTCATCAAATACTTTTTCTCCTATTTGCAAAACAAAAACATATATGCATAAACATAAATCCTTCTCCCCCTTTATGAATAAAGCAAGGAAAACATGCATACATATATATATATATATATATATATACATATATGTATGTATATATATACATATATGTATGTATATATATACATATATGTATGTATATATATACATATACATGTATATATACACATATACATGTATATATACACATATACATGTATGTATATACATATGTATGTATATACATATACATGTATATATATATATATATATATATATATATATATATATATATATATATATATATATACATATGTATGTATATACATGTACACACATATACATGTATATACATGTACACACATATACATGTATATACATGTACACACATACATGTATATACATGTACACATACATGTATATACATGTACACATATACATGTATATACATGTACAGACATATACATTTATATACATGTATATACATATACATGTATATACATGTATATACATATATACATACATATATATATATAACACACACACACACACACACACACACACACACACACACACACACCAAATGCTTCTCCTCCCTTTGTCAATCATCAACAAAGGGGTTAAAGTTAAAACAAAAAAAGTGTTCTCCCCTTTTTGTCAAAAGCAAAAATCAATAAAGGGGTGACATTAAACAAATCAATAAAAGAGAATATATGCGATATACATTCATGAAGAGAAAGACGCTAAGTTAACTTCCCTACATACATGCATTACATGAAAAAAGGATGACAAACCCTAATTCACATAACACATAATATGCAATGCATAAGAGAAGATGTGAAGCCCCCCCTACACACATGTACCGCATAAAGAAGAGTTGTCAAGCTCCTCAATATAAATACACTCAACATAAATCTATATGTAGAAGAGATGTTAAGCTCTCCTTGCATATAGGCAATATAATTCAAAATATTTTTAATTTTCTTATTAAAACAAAATTTTGAATTTTCTCAGTGAAAACAAATTTTGAGATACCATTAGTAAATCAAATTTTAAGATATCATATAAACAAAAAAAAATTTTAAAGTACCACAAGCATTTGTAATCAAAGTCACCTAGAGGGGGGTGAATAGGTGATGGCTAATCTAATGGTCACTTAATGCGGAATTAAAAACTTATTATGCAAATTAAAACTTCTTAAACTAAACACCAAGTATAACACAAGAGTGTAGCCGGATTCCCCGTGAAGGGCTCTGGACTAACTCCTCAAGATTCCTCTAAATAAGAGTTGAGGTGTCGCGTTGGCTCTCTTGGTTAAATACAAGTGTTAGCAAACAATCCCCAAGCATATAACAATATGAGCACAAATGAATATATCTAGCAATTAAAGATGAAAGCAATAGAAGCATGCAAGATATTAACAAGTAAGAGAGAGAGAGAGAGAGAGCAATCGCAAACACGGGAGATTTGTTTCGAGGTTCGAGCACACTTGCTCTACGTCCCCGCCTTCAACACTTGAAGGATTTTCACTATAATCGATCCCATCGGATCACTCGGTGCCGCAACACCTACAAGGCGAGTTCACACTTGAACTCCTTGGACTCTCTAGTCCCGTACACACCGCAAGCCCACTAGCTCGCCGAGGCCGCACCTCAAACACCGAGTTCCCACTAGAACCCGAAACAATGCGAACACGCACGTCCGCCTCCTCAAAGAACAAAGATGAAGTCTTTGGTGATCACAACGCTTTGATCACCTAAAAACAATCTCACAATAACACTCCTATAGGATGAATATATCAATGGATAGCTCAAGTGTTGTGTGAGAAAACAAGGATGGAAATGGTGGAGGAAAACGCAAGAAAATCACTTTTAAAATCACTCTTGATAACTCCCCTTTTAATTGGAAATATTGGCTCTAAAATAAGTGGAGAAAACCTCTTAGTAGAGTAGAAAAAACTGGTGCAAAATCCACTTGAAAATCTTTTTGAAAAACAGCCCCAAAAGCCCTCTTTATATAGGGCTAGAAAAAACTAGCCGTTGGGCATTTTTTCAGCCCAGGCGGCTGGCGGTCGACCGGCCCGGTCGACCGCCAACGGTCAGAAACCTGGGGCGTCGGTCGACCAGCCCGGTCGACCGCTGCCTGGAACAGAGAACAAAGTTCTCTGCCGGTCGACCGTCCCCGTCGACCGGGGCTTTCCAGAGAGCAGAAGCTCTCTGCGGTCGACCGGCCCTCCAGCAGTCCTAGCATGCACGTTCTGTGCACGTCGGTCGACCGTCCCGGTCGACAGAACCTCTGTCGACCGGTCTGGTCGACCGATAGAAGCCAGACCAGACAAATTATAGGGATAAAAATGTTGACTTTTTAGCATAAATAAAATCCCATAAAATTATGAAAAATCTACAAAAATAGTTTTAACATTATACTTTTATAATCAAATATGCTTGAGCAAAATCAAGACATGTTATAAATAATTTGAACTATTTTTGTAACTTGAAAATTTTGGCTAAAAAACGAAAACTGTATTTTTTCAAAATTGGTTTTTCCAAAACTTCTCCAAATACAAAAACAAGATATTTTAAACTCTTTTAAAGCATAGAGTGTATGGATATGATCCACTACACATACATGGTGAAATATCTATGTTTTGAAATTAAGCTCTAAATTTGGTTTTGATTAAAACATATATACTTTGAATTCCAAAAACCAAACCGGTATTTTTCTAAAAGAAAACTCTTTTGTATTTTTTTCAAAATAAAATTCTTTTTATGAAAACTCATCTAAATCAAGAGTGTGTGTGTAAGATATACTTGAGCAATCCCCCAACTATTCTATCCTTTACATTTTATCTAAAAATAAAATCTTATAAGAAACAAACCTAAACACAAGTCTTGATCTTGATGGTCTTCACTTGAAGTCTTCTCATCTTCTTGACTTGGTCCAAACTTGATCCAAAGAGCTAGACTCCTCTTGAGTACTTGATGTGGTCTTGATGCACAAGCTCTTGAATCAAACCGTGTTAGCTCCAAAACTTGACTTTAAATCCTTTGTTGAAGTTACACACCTACTAAAATCTTGATCACAAATCTGAAACTAATTAAACACAAGATCATTAATACCATAACTACATGAGTTGATCATCATCAAAACTAGAGTGATAGGCCTTTGGGCCAACACATATAACAGTAATAAAAGTACATTCTTGTTAATGATTCAGGAGTACATTAATACCTCCGTAAAAGCAATATCTGTGAATCTAGTAATTCAATCTATTCAAGGGTTGTGGTACCAAACCAGGAGTATTTATCTTGGGCCAGAATCATTGTACCGTATCAGGTGTTAAAACCAAGTATAGTATATAGTCAGATGTCAGTCAGGTGTTATAATATTTGATGAATGATATTGTTCACTTAAGTTAGTAGTGTATCAGTATTTAGTGTCAATATCAGTAGTTTGTTATAATGCAGGAATATCAAAACGTCGCAAAACGCAAGTCGTAAAACTTCTTTCCATTTTCCGTTGTTTGTTTTGCTGAAAAACAAGTTGCAAAATGCAACTCTTTTTTTCCCACTTGCAGTTGCTACAGTTAAATTTGTGGTCATGTAAATCTCACTTTTATACTCATATTTTCCGCTTGCAGTTGCTACAGTTAATTTTGTGGTCATGTAACTCTCACTTGTAGTACACTTACAGTTCAAAACAGTTACTTGATAATCAATATATAATTTAATATTATTAAATATTTAATATTTTAAATAGTGTTCAATTTCTTATTTAATTATTTAATTATTTTATATTTTAATCTAATATTTTTTTATTGTTTTTAATATTGTTTTAATATTTAATATTTTACTATTTTAATTTAATATTTTAATTTAATATTTTATTTAATACTTTATTATTTTATTAATACTTATTTCATTTTTATTATTTTATTTAGAGTTAATATTTTATTAATATAACAATATTATACTTTAATATAAAATTACTATATATTTATTTATTTATTTTTTAATATAAAAAATTACTTTATTAATATCATAATATATTAAATTATTATATTAAATTTTATTATGTTAATATTGTAATAATAATTCAGTATAATAATACTATAATAATAATTTATTATTAAATTATAATTATATTTTACTTTGTTAATTTTATATTTATATAATATTACAATAATATTATAATAAAATTTATATTATAATAATTTTCATGTATTTTTAATATTTTAATATTATAACTATATTTTATTATTTTTATAAGATTTTTTAATTTTTATATTTTATTAGTATTCTTAAAATTTTATTAATGTTCTTTAGATTTTCTTAAAATTTTATATTATTTATTTAGTTAATATTTTAGTAATATTTTACTATTTATACTAATATTTTATTAATATTATTGTTATAAATAAAATATTAAAATTATTAATTTTTTATCTCAAATTTATTAATACAATTTAATTTGCAATAGTATTTATAATATTTAAATCACTGCTACAGTTAATTTTGTGGTCAACTTTTCCACTTACACTTTTACATTACCAACCAACACCGTAAAACACAATATACTTTACCATTTATACTTTCACTTTATCAACCAAACACCGTAAAACATAATATACTTTTCTATTTACACTTTACTTTATCAACCAAACACCGTAAAACACAATATATTTTCTCTGCTACAGTTCACTTTTTCCATTCTCATTTTACGACTTACGACTTGCGACGTTTTGCAACGAAACAAACAGGCCCATAAAAAGAAAATAACATACAATAGCGTTAAGCGCTAAACGAGAGACCGTAAGGTCTAAGCGCACCCCCTTCGGTGAAGTGGGCATAATAGAGACCATAAAGTCTAAAAGGGCCTAAAGGACAAGTAGGAACTGTATCCTGCACCACTGTTAGTACAAAATTATACAAACAAGCCCAGATACATCCAAATATATAGTCAACACTAATACAAGTATTTTACCATTACGAATACAATTCCATAATTAAAACAATTATACAAAAACTCCTAAAAATATAATTTTCTCCCATCAAAGCGGGGAAACCAAAATAAAGTGAGAGAACTCGCTAAAATTATGAAATATATCGAGAACTCTGAAAATACCAATAATACATTGTATATACATATTTAAATACCAATATAATCAAAGGAGAGAAAAAAAACTTAAAGAGAGAGAAGAGAGGAGGCCACGACCAGGTGGGCCGTGGCCTAGATCACGGCCAAGAGGCCTAGTCGGCCACTGGGCGGCACCGGCTGGCCAGGGGTGGTGTTCGCCGGCCAGGGAGGAGGAGGGGAGAGAGGTTTGTGTTGGAGTTGGATTTTGATGAAGAAATTTGGAGGTGATGATAATGGGTTTAAGTAAAAATTGATGAAATTGGGAAGGGAGGAGGAAGGGGGAGTAGGAAATTGTGGTGCTAGTTATGGTGGTGGAATTGAGGTGGTGGTGAAGAATTTGATGGTGGTGATTGGTGGTTTGGTGATGGGTTTAGTTGGATGAAGAAGATGGAGGTGGAATTGAAGCAGAAGAAGATGGAGAAGTGAAGTTAGGGGCTTGGTTAGAGTTGTGGCCTCCGAGGAGAGCTTGCCAGAGCTAGGGGCTGGCGGTGGTGGTATGGGTGAAGGATGGGTTGTGGTGGTCGGCTGTGAATGGAGGCAAGGGGGAGGAAAGAAATTAGAAAGAGATAGAAGAAATTAAGGGGATTAGAGAGGAGAGAGGGGAATTATGGTTTTTAAGAGAGAGAGAAGTCAGTTAAGAGGGGAAATTTAGTGGCGGGCGACTGGGAATCAATAACTTAAGGAAGAAGGAAATGAAAATGATTGGGGGAGAAGAGAAAATGAAAGAAAATTAATTAATTAATTAATAATATTTAATTTGGTCAAAATTTGACTAGTTCAGAACAGTTCTCAAAAATTCTATAAAATAAAAAATATTACGCTGAGGGAAAATGTGAAATCAGATTCAAGAAATTCAGTTTGTTTTAAATTAAAAATCCTGGAATGTCTCACCGATACTGGCCGACACTGGTTCAGCCGAATTTTCAAATTAATTCAGAAAATCCCCAAAAATTCACTAAAATAGAAAATATGACTTTGAGAAATAATTTGAAAGGAGATTCTAAAAATACTGAAATCAACCAGAGATATCAATCAATACCGATTTTAGGATATTTTGCAAAATAATTCAGAAAATTTTCAGAAAATTTTTAAAAATCTAAAATATTAAAAATAACTATCTGAAACTGAAATAGGTCCAATCCAACTCTCAGATTGACCAAATTAGTCATTTTACTAAAACTGAGTCCTGGGTTCGGACCCGACTGACTCTGGATTTAAAAATCCAGATTCAATACAAAAATACTAACAAAAGTGATATTAAAAGAAAAATAAATATGAAAAAAATGAAAAAATACAATCAAGAAATCTAGATACTCATCCATGTATGTATTCCGAGAACGAGGTATTACATTCAGCCCCCTTGCAGAAAATTTTGACCTCGAAATTTGATAGGGAGGAGATGCATACAGAAAGTGGAAGATAGATGGAAACAAGTGGGGAAACATATGTATAGATAGTTAAAGAATGGATGGATGGGGAAAAAGAAGTAAGAAATGGATATCACCTTACTCTTGGATATTTTCTTTTGACACGTCCTGGTTCCATAAAATTGCTACCAATAAAATTGCTCGCTGCTGCAATATCTTCCATTTTAATCTCTTACAACTATTGTTTGCTTTACATATGATAAGTCTAGTGCTAGTCTTAGTCTAAACCATTGACTACATTACTTCCATCTGGGATCTACTTCTACTTGTCTCAAAATCTCATATGCATCAATACTTCTTGATTTCATGTTCTCTGACATAAAAGTAACATATTCCCTTCATTGGGGATATCTGTAAAATTCCATAATCACCTTTGTTAAATTCCTATAGTTTCCCTTCTTAAATCTGTCCAGTGCTGCATGTTTTGTACTGCCCTAAGATATTCTCTAGTCTACCTATCGGTATCCACCATTTGAAAAATCATATTAGATCCTCAATGTCTCTTTTTCTAATCTTTGGCCTAATATATGGTAATCTACACTTCCTTCTGTATAAAGTTTCCATTGGACTATTTTCATACTTGGTGGATCACTGTTTAGAGGAATCCAAACTATTAGTAAACAATCTTTCCATAATCCCTTTCAATCAAGTGTACAAGTTCTTACACGTCCTCAAGCATTTGTATTGTTCATCTAAATTGGTTGTCTTGCTCTGAGTACTTTGTTGTACTAAAGCTCAAATGAGTTCCCAACTCCTCTTGTAATTTTTCCTCGAGAGTGTGATAATGATCTAGTTTCTTGCTCTGTTACAGTAGTTCTCGGTAGTCCATGTAAATGAACTATCTTCATATACTTTTCTATTAGACCTTCTGTAGCTTATTCATCTAGAATGGTACAGCTGATTTAGTCAATTGTAGATCATAGATCATTCAAACTATCTTATTTCCTTTGTGTATTATAGGGCAATGTTGCAATCCAATTCATAATCTCAAATTCCACCCTTATTTTAGTCTTGGTGGTGGTTGTAGGACTCAGTTACTTTGTTCCTCCTGAACATGATCACATACTAATTACAAAACTACATATGATGTTCCTTTCTTTGGTTGTTGCATTCTTCCAACTATGTTTCTTTAAATCACAATGTCCTTGGTTTTATGGGTATGATAGAATAAGTTGAATCCAGATCCTCTATTTATAATTCTCATCTCCAAATTTATCATTTAAACAACTATTTATATTCTCCCTCAACCCTGCTTCAACTTGTCTTCTAACTTCTGAAAATCGTAAATGTCTTTTCTGAGTTTTTTCCCTACTTGTTTTTATCGATATTGGTTGGGTCTACCAGACCATTAATTAAACCGATATACAAGTCTATCACATTGGTCTACAGTCCTTTATTATCCTTTTCTTGTAGTTTTTTTTTATTGTGTAATAGGAATTATCTCATGAATTCCAATTTTCTTCATGAAACATCTTTCTTGAACCATCTGATATAACATTTGATTTCCAGGGAATTTATAAGTCTTTATCACATCTGTTCTTAATTTAAGTTAATACCTCTGTCTCATATCTCATTTCCCTGGAGTATAAAAATAAATCAATTCTTTTGATCTTATAAGTTATTAATAGTGATCTCCTAAGGAACAATATCCCGAATTTTTGAATGCAAAGATCTCAACTGTTAATTTCATCATGTGTTGGATAATTCTATTCAACAGACTCCAATTATATACTTTAATATATCTATGTATCCTAATACACATCTGAATCCTTGTAATATATCACTATTTTTAATATATCAACTGATATTAAAATTAGAATTGTAATCAACTTGTTTTTCAAATTCTCTATTTATTCTTCATAGTCTTAATGTTTTAATCGAATCTCATATCCAACTATCCGTCTCTTCTATTCTCAACATCTTAATAAATGAATTAGCTTAATCATGAATTAATCCCTGATAATATTCAGCTACTTCAAGATCACTCTTTAATTCCATTACGGACTTTATCATCAGCGAATCGTCTATCGTTTGTATCTTCTTCTGCAATTTTCATCTGTTGAATAACATAATCCAAAATAAGATATTCGCTATTCAATTTCAATTCACTTCATTTCAGATGGGCTTATTCTGCTTGAGTCAATCAAAAACTGCTCAAATATTCCACATTCTTAACATATCATCTATACATGCCACCATGAACTTATCTTAATAAAATGAGTAAATATATTTCATCAGTATATAACTCATACTAGTATATTATTCACGTCAAATGTGTAAGTTCACCTAGAGGGGGTGAATAGGTGATGGCTAATCTAATGGTCACTTAATGCCTAATAATGCGGAAGCTAAAAACAATTATGACCTAATTAAATCTTTTACACTAAACACTATGTATAACACAAGAGTGTTGCCGAATTTCCCGTGAAGGGCTCTGGACAAACTCCTCTAGATTCCCCTTGAATGGGTTAAGGTGCCGCGTTGGCTCTCTTGTTGAATACAAGTGTTAGTCAACAATCCCAAGCAAGTATATCAATTTAAGCACAATGTATATCAAGCATGTAAATGAAAGCACAATAAATAGCATGCAAGATATAAAAGAGACAAAGAGAGAGAGAGAGAGAGAGAGAGAGTGAGCAATCGCAAACAGAAGGGTATGTTTCGAGGTTCGAGCACACTTGCTCTACATCCCCGCCTTCGACACACGAAGGATTTCCACTATGCAAGATCCCAATGGATCTCTCCTCGGTGCCGCAACACCTACAAGCCCTCGGACTCTCTAATCCCGTACACACCGCAAGCTCACTAGCTCGCCGAGGCCGCACCTCGAAACAACCGAGTCCGCACCCGAACTCAAACAACGAGTCCTCACTAGGACCCAAACAATCACGAGCACACTTGCCCGTCTCCTCAAAGAACAAAGTAGAACTTTGGTGATCACAACTCTTGATCACCTAAAATCCTCTCACAATAACACTCCCTATAGGGTAGATAGATCAATGGATGCTCAAGTGTTGATGTGAGAAAACAAGGATGTGAAAGGTGGAGGAAAACTCAAAGACTTTCTTTTAAACACTCTTGATAAAACTTCCCTTTAGATAGGAAATATTTGCTCTCTATTTTGTGGAGAAAACCCTTTTAAAAACTGGGAAAAACTGGCTCAAATCTCTCCTAAAATCTTGTTGCAAAACAATGACCAAACCCCAAATTTATAGGCCAGAAAAATATAGCCGTTGGGGTCTGTCAGACCTGCCGGTCGACCGGTGTGGTCGACCGCCAACGATCGGATTTCTGACCGTTGGAGCCACGGTCGACCGCCTGGGTCGACCGACCCACTGGAGCTGAGAGCTAACTCTCTGTCGGTCGACCGGTGCGGTCGGCCGAACTTTCCAGAGAGCACTGCTCTCTGGAGCGGTCGACCGGCACGGTCGGCCGTCCTCCAGTACACAAAGGCGTGCACGTTTGTGCACGTCGGTCGACCGGTCCGGTCGGCCGACTCCTGTATTAGTCGACTATTAAAGGTCACTAGTCGACTTATACGAAGCCTGAAATAGTTTTCTGGGATTAAAAAGTTAGTCATTTTGGCTCAAATAAAATCCCATAAAATACATAAAAATCTACAAAAATAGTTTTACCAATATACTTTGATATACAAACATGCTTGCACAAAATCAAGGCATGTTATAAAAGATTGGACTATTTTTGTAACTTGGAAATATTTGGCTCATGATAAAAACTGTTTTTCCAAAACAATATTTTTCTAAAACTTGTTTTTCTAAATCTTCATCAAATACAAAAACAAGATATACTTTTAAGGCATAGTGTGTATGGATATGATCCACTACACAATCATAATGAAATATCTATGTTTTTGTCATAAAGCTCTAAACTTGGTTTTGGTTTAAAGATATGAATATGAGAAATACCAAAAACCAAAATATGATATTTTTTTCAAAATGAAAGTCTTTTCTAAATCTGAAAATTCTTTTATGAAAAGACAATTAAATCAAGAGTGTGTGTGTGTATAATACTTGAGCAATCCACCAACTATCTATCCTTTATATTTTTAACTAAAACAAAAATAAAATCTTATACCTAGACACAAGTCTTCATCTTCTTGAAGTCTTCACTTGAAGGCTTCTCATCTTCTTGACTTGGTCCAAGCTTGATCCAAAAGCTCCTTGGATCACACCGTGCTAGCTCCAAATCTTGACATTTTATCCTTTGTTGAGCTATGCACCTACTAAGATCTTGATAATGAATCTGTCACTAATTAAACACAAGATCATTAGTAAACATAACTTCATGAGTTGATCATCATCAAAACTAGGGTGATAGGCCTTTGGGCCAACAATCTCCCCCTTTTTGATGATGACAAAACACATGAAGTTATATATGCATGGATTAAAGTAAAGCTTCAAAGAAGCTCCCCCTTAACTCATGCATAACAAATAAATAATAGATATGGCAATGAGGCACATGAATATGTATGCAAATATGGAGATAAAACAAAATAAATCTTTTTCTCTTATTTGCAAAATAAAACTTATATGCATAAATAACAAGGAAGACAAATACTTCTCCCCCTTAAGTAATGAAAACATGCATATAAACTCAAATACTTCTCCCTCTTTTTGTCAATCATCAACAAAGGGTTCAAAGTAAAATCAAATCAAATAAATTTTTCTCCCCCTTTTTGTCAAAAACAAAAAGATCAAGAAGGGGTTAAACAAATCAATCAATAAAGATTTATATGCGATATACATTCATGAAGAGGAAGACGCTAAGTTAGCTTCCCTACACATATGCATTACATGAAGAAGGGATGACAAGCCCTAACTCACATAACACATATTATGTAATGCATAAGAGGAGATGTGAAGCTCCCCCTACACACGTATATCATATAAAGAAGAGTTATCAAGCTCCTTAATTTATAATATACTCAACATGAATCTATATGTAGAAGAGATGTTAAGCACTCCTTGCATATAGGCAATATAGATCAAAACATTTTTCTGTTAAAAATTTTTTAAAGGTATCAGAGCTCTTGTAAAACAATCAAATTTTTAAGATACCAAATTGAAAATAATCATTATTGTAAAACATATTGATACCATTGAAATTTAACAAATATGAAGTTGAAGCATTTTGATATCAATGGTAAACATAATGATCCAAAATTTTTTATTTTTCATCATAAACTTTTGTGCTTTAAAAAAATGTGAGCCAATTATAAGTAAAGCACATGAAAATCATATATATGTATGAGAAATGAGTATACCAAGTGAAATTGATACATACATATATAAGAAACAAAATATGAGTATATACAAAATAAGTTCATATTGATACCAATTGAAACGATTCAATGATACCAATTGACATAACAATGAGATTAAGTGTATATCTCATAACCTATACCTCCCAATCATGTTCAAGATTAAAAAGATTTTCACTATTAAGCATACTTGAGCATAATCGCCCATCCATCCTCCCATAGATGGTAGGGTTTTCAAAAATAGATTTGAAAAATAAGCTTTGTTTGAAAAACTCTACCAAATGAAGAACAATGAACTAGTTAAAATAATTTTAAAAAACTAGTTAAAGATCCTTCAAAAACATGAAATCAAAGTATATGTATTTCATGAATCATACTAAATACATCAAAGTTCAATCACTCATAGTCCATAAAACTCAAAATTATCTTGAAAAGTAAAAGATGAGTGTTCAAAGGTTATGTAAATAACATTTTCATGAAAATAGACATTGAAGCTCAAAAAGATCATAAGTCATATTTTTAACAAAAACACGAAAAATCATTTTTCATCAAAACACTAATCTTCATGGTATATGTATGATTAATCCAATCCTAACAATACACATACATATTCCAAAAATAAAAGAGTCTATTAATGATGTTTGCATGAAGGCAAGAGACTCACGGGTATACATGTATATTTATTAGATTTGAATTAAAAATACATATACATGAAGTAAAGCATAAAATAGGCATAACAAGTATAAATGAAAGAATCATCAAAACTTAGACTATGCATATGCAAATAGTGGGTACAAATGAGCATGAAGTTCAATCATATATGAATCAATTGTAATTCACTATTTGTATATGTATACATGCAAGTTTTGATAAAATCTACATTTAAACATGTAAATACCACATGAAGCACACAAAAATATGAACATGCTATATGATATATGAAATTAAAAGCATGTGCATAGAAGTAGGAGTTTAGAGAGTGTTACCAACTCCAAAGCTCCAAATATGGTGGTTGTCCCACCAAAGCTCCTTGATAGTGATGCATCCCAAAAGTATGTCCATCATGTCCAAGTGCATCCACTACCAAGACACCGATCCTCTCACGTTTTGTGAGAGCCCTCACCTACATCAAAAGCAAATGGTGGGGGTTTTGGTACCCATATTTTCTTGGGTCCTTTGGGGTTAGTACTATAAGGAACCCAAACATTTTTATAATTAGCAAAATTTAGAGAATTAATATTATCATAACAAAACTTTGCTAAATGGCCTTTGCGGCCACAATGTGTACATATGTACACCTTAGTATGCTTATGTGTAGGAGGGTGATCATGTTGTGCAACATAAGCAAATGGATGGTTATGATGTGCATGAATGTGTGGAGTTTGTTTTTTTGAAAACATTGACTCCAACTTAGAATGATTAAAAGCACAAGAGTTCAAAGATGAACTCAAACCATCCATTTTATTTTTCAAATCTTTAATCTCATTAGTGGTGGCATGAAAAGCATGATGAGATAAAGAATAATTTTCTTTTTCTTTTTCACAAATTTTTCTTTTCAAAGATTTATTCTCTTGAAAAATAACTTCTTTTTGTTTTTCCACCAAATCAACTTTCTTTTTCAAAATAGTGTTTCCTTCACAAAGATTATTTAATTTAGAAAGCAAGGAAACATTCTCATTTTTCAAATCTTTATTTTCTTTTTCTAAGCATACCATTTTATTTTCTAATGAATCTTTTTCATTAAGCATGGCATCAAAATCATTTTTCAAATTGTTATTTTCTTTTTTTAAACATGCAATGTTAGATTTAAATGAATCTTGTTCTATATGCATGCAAGCAATGTTCTTTTTCAAATTTTTATTCTTCTTTTTAAGCATGTCATATTTTTCAAGCACAAGATGACAAAAGGTAGTAAGCTCATCATATGACATGTCTTCATCATCGGATTCAGAGTTTACCTCAAGGGGATTATCCCCTTGGACCATATAGCACACGTTGGAGGTGTCGCTTCCAACGTCTGAATCACTCCCCGCATAGTATAGATCTTTTCTCCGAAGGAGGTGATGATGTTCCATACTACAAAAGCCGATTCAACATTAGAAACCCTAGATAAATAATCATCATTTAGGGTTGATGTAACGCCCGATCCGGCGGGTACGGAGACGTTACTGCGACGTATATACGCAGGTCAGAAATACCCTCACGTATATACGCTAAGCATCAGTACAGGCAAGAATTAGAGTACGGAAGCAAGTGGTGCATTATACATTCCAACATATGAGTACAATTACAAAGTTATCACCAGAGGTGATCCAATATTACATGAATATTACATCACTGATATGCGCAATTGCGAGATTACAAAGAGATGTACAAGTATGAACAGTACAAATGGAAGCTCAGAGTCACAACAGGAAAACTCTGGAGCCGAACAGGGGGTCTGGAAGGATAAGGCTCTGAACGGTCTGCTGAAGATCCACGCTTCAACTGCGCCACTCTGATCAGCAACTGGGAGAATCCACACGCTCCAAGCTCCATGACCTGGACATGAGGATCCAGGGAAGTCAGATAGAACTCCCCAGGCGAGTGGTGATACGAATGCCAAGTGGCGAGCATAGGTAAGCATGCAGGAGAAAGTAGATATAAAACAAGTGATATCAAGCAGGAACTACTCATGGTATGATAAGATAAGAGTAGGTAAAGAGATGAGTAGATAGGTCAACACTAGATATCCCCTAATCTAACATAAAACCGATAAAAACCGATAAAACCGAAGAAAGCCGATTACAAGCAAAACCGATCGTACATGCTTAGGTCACGGCTCCATGAGATTAGTACATCGAAGGAATAATCCAAACAAGGAAACCCTCATTTATATACCTTTATCACATGTCACCGTAATCCAAGCGCACACGACCCGAGTTACAAAACACACAACAGTTTCATATTAGCATATTATTATAATTGGGCCGTCTAAGTTTCAGGCTTCAGTATGTATCCCATTCCACATACTTCCACTCACAACTTATATAGCAAGTTATTTGGAAACTGATAAAGTTCGATGAATCATGTTTCGGATGGGCCCCGTACATGCCCGGGACAACGGTTCAGGAGTATTCGGTGCTGAGCCGGAACGTACCGCTAGGTACCGGGACTTATTTACGCCCGAACAGGAATAGAGTATCGCGGATCCCATAGAAATAGGCCTAGGGCGTGTGCATACCCGGTAGGAATAAACAGGAGTAGGGGTGCCAGCACACCCCACGGAATCCCTGGTGGCCGCCAGGTGATCCCTCAAGTATGTGGTCACGCGCGGCTCGATAAGACCACCATAAACATGATTAATCAGGGCCCATCAGTTTCCCCCAAACCGGGTGCAAGTTGTCTTATTAGAATTTGTTATGTGATTATCAATTTACGGGAATAGCAGATACAAGACATGATCAGGAGTTCAGGAGTACATGAGTACTATAAAGTCAGGTCACTGTACATATAATACATGATAACAAGTACAAGATTCAAGTCACTGCATGTAATGCAGGATAACAAGTATAGTATTCCCGTAAATGAGATAATCACAGGTCAAGTATATCATGTCGAGTGTCAAGTGATAGCATGACAGGAGGATGATATTTGGCAGGTGAAGTCATGTCAAGAGATTGATATTAGTCCGGTGGCAAGTCATGTCATAACAAGGGGTCTTGCCAAGTAGTAGCATGTCTGGTGTCAGATGGTACAAACAGGTGTTAAACAGTAGCATGTAAAAGACATGTATGAAGTAATGGCATGGCATGTCAAGTGTTAACATATCAGGTAAATACATGGCATGTGATAGAATAGTAGCTGAGCACATTCAAGCAGAGCTGAGCAAGCTGGAGTGTACAGACAGCAAACAGTATTTAACACTGGAGCGTCTGGCAAGGTTACCGGGACAACTCGGCTTAAGGTGCGAGTAGGAATCCCGGCAGCATCGCGCCTAGACGAATCTAGTGGTAAAAAGCTGAACGCTGATCATGATAACATGGCGGAGCTGAGAAACCTGACGGTCCCAATCACGTCTCTTTCGAGATAGTGAGAAACCGGAGGCTGAAGGGTCCAGAGAAACCTGACGGTCCCAATCACGTCTCTTTCGAGATAGTGAGAGACCGGAGGCTGAAGGGTCCAGAGAAACCTGACGGTCCCAATCACGTCTCTTTCGAGATAGTGAGAGACCAGAGGCTGAAGGGTCCAGTCATTGGCACTCGGCCATGCACAAATACAGGGACTCAGCCCAATACATAATACATGAAAACATGGAATAAAATACATGTCGACCCGACAAAGCGGGGAAACCTAAATGGAGGCGAGAGCGAGGACACTCGCCTAAATCACCGGAAAGTCGAAAAGTCTGGAATCCATGGAACTCGCGCACGCGCCATAATTATAATAATATATAAATATTTTTGGAGAGAGAAAGTGGGAAGGAGAGAGAAGGTGTTAGAAAAGTAGAGAGAGAAAAGGGAGAGAGAATGGAGACGCGAAAAAGTAAGCAGATGCGAAAAAATAGGCAGACGCGGAAAAGTAAGCAGATGCGGGAAAATAGGCAGACGCAAAAAAGTAAGCAGATGCGGGAAAATAGGCAGACGCGGAGAAGTAAGCAGATGCGGGAAAATAGGCAGACGCGGAGAAGTAGGCAGATGCGGGAAAATAGGCAGACGCGGAAAAGTAAGCAGATGCGGGAAATAGGCAGACGCGGAAAAGTAAGCAGATGCGGGAAAATAGGCAGACACGGAAAAGTAAGCAGATGCAGGAAAATAGGCAGACGCGGAAAAGTAGGCAGATGAGGGAAAATAGGCAGACGCGGAAAAGTAAGCAGATGCGGAAAAATAGGCAGACGCGGAAAAATAGGCAGATGCGGGAAAATAGGCAGACGCGGAAAAGTAAGCAAATGCGGGAAAATAGGCAGACGCGAGTTTGCAATTGCCACCGGAATGATTACCGGAATAATCGTGAACGATTACCGGAATAATCACCGGAGATATTACCAACGAAGAGGAGCTCGGCCCCCAATCCTAAGGAGGTGGCCGGCCCTTGATGTAGTTAAGGGGTGGTGGTTGTGAAGATGATGATTTTGGTGGTGATGGAATTGTTGAAGAGGATGAGAGGAGGAGGAGAAATAGGTGTTGTGGTGGAGAAGATGGTGGTGGTGAAGGTTAATTTGAGGAAGATGATGAAGAAGAAGAAGGTGGAGTTGGTGGTGGCTTTGAGGAGGAAGAAGATGGAGATTGAGGTGATGTTGGTGGAGATGGAGGAAAGGGGGGGTATGGCCGCCGGAGTTGGGTCTCCTCGTCGGCGTCATGGTGGCTGGAGGCGCCGGCGGTGGTGGCGGTTGGGTGCTGGCCTCTCATGGAGAAAAGAAGAAGGAAGAAAAAATGAGGAGAAGAGAAGAAGAAAAGAAAGAGAAAGAAAAGAAAAGAAAAAGGAAAAAGGGGGTGATGATGAGGGATGTGATTGATGAGAGAGGGGGGTGTGGTGATGGGATGTGGCCCACGTGGAGGGGAGTGGGCTGAAGTCAGTGGAAGAAAAGAAAAGGAAAGAAAGAGAAGAAAAGATAAGATTTGAAAAATAATAATATTATAATATGGTCGCGAAAAATCGACTGTCCCAGAAAAATCTCCAAAAATACCCGGAGGTAGAAAACGTCATCCTGAGGACTAATACGAAATCAGTTTTCAAAAATAAAATCCATTTTCAAAATAAAAATCCTGAAGTCAACCGTCAATCTCGGTCTACACCGGATTGGCCGAATTTTGATAAATTCTGAAAATTCTCAGAAAAAGTATTTAGATAGAAAATATGATTTTAAGAAGTTATGGGAAAGCCGTTTCTTAAAATTCAACTCCGTTTGTAAATAAAAAATCCGAGTATCGGTCAGCGGCACTGGTCGACACCGGTTTTGAAGATTTTCAATTTAATTCAGAAAAATTCCAAAAAATCATAGAAAATCTAAAATAATAGAAAATGATGTTTAAAACTGAAATCGGTCAAATCGGAATAGCGAAAAGACCAAATCGAGCAATTCACTAGGATCGGGTTCCCGGTTCAGATTAAGGCTGACTCCGAGTTCACGAATCCAGATCCAAGGCAAAATGATCATATAAACAACTCATAATACAAAACAAATACAGGAAGTAAATTGAAAAATACGATCGAAAAATCTGAATACGCAACTAAGTACGTATTCCGAGAGCGGGGTGTTACAATCCATCCACCTTACAAAAAATTGCGTCCTCGCAATTTCGATAAGGGGAAGATGAACACAAGAGGGACAAGGACAGGAATTATACCAATCAAGATATGAATCACTGCAGGTAGGGCTTCCCAAGTCGACTGAACAATAATCTGAATATAGACATCTTCTGCACTTCCTGCCACATAAATCTTTAAACAAAGCCAAATAATACTGACCATAAATAAAGAAGACCGATAATTAAGAATTCCGAAGACCAGGCATCGATCACTCTGAAAGATATAGCCGAGAATAAAGAATACCGCAGAAAATCCCGAATACCATCTTCTGAAAGATAACCCGATAGCAGATCCATTCTGAGAATACCCGAACTTCATAGAGTTGGCCGAAGAGATCACATCATAGCTTCGCTCAGAACCAGCCGCTACCTCTCTAGTCTATTCATATCTTAAGTTGGTATAAAGGTTTCGAAAAACCAAAACAGGGGAAAGATGGAAGGGATTAGGAATCAAAGGAAGGATGATCAAGAAAATAGATAACTTTGTACTTGTAGTTGGACTGTATAACCAGGACTCATGCATTCCAGTTGCAAATTTCTTTACCATTAATTTGCCGTCTGGACGTACTGAGGATGTAGAACCTAGGCTCTGATACCACCCTGTAACGCCCCGATCCGGCGGGTACGGAGACGTTACTGCGACGTATATACGCAGGTCAGAAATACCCTCACGTATATACGCTAAGCATCAGTACAGGCAAGAATCAGAGTACGGAAGCAAGTGGTGCATTATACATTCCAACATATGAGTACAATTACAAAGTTATCACCAGAGGTGATCCAATATTACATGAATATTACATCACTGATATGCGCAATTGCGAGATTACAAAGAGATGTACAAGTATGAACAGTACAAATGGAAGCTCAGAGTCACAGCAGAAAAACTCTGGAGCCGAACAGGGGGTCTGGAAGGATAAGGCTCTGAACGGTCTGCTGAAGATCCACGCTTCAGCTGCGCCACTCTGATCAGCAACTGGGAGAATCCACACGCTCCAAGCTCCATGACCTGGACATGAGGATCCAGGGGAGTCAGATAGAACTCCCCAAGCGAGTGGTGATACGAATGCCAAGTGGCGAGCATAGGTAAGCATGCAGGAGAAAGTAGATATAAAACAACTGATATCAAGCAGGAACTACTCATGGTATGATAAGATAAGAGTAGGTAAAGAGATGAGTAGATAGGTCAACACTAGATATCCCCTAATCTAACATAAAACCGATAAAAAGTGATAAAACCAAAGAAAGCCGATTACAAGCAAAACCGATCGTACATGCTTAGGTCACGGCTCCATGAGATTAGTACATCGAAGGAATAATCCAAACAAGGAAACTCTCATTTATATACCTTTATCACATGTCACCGTAATCCAAGCGCACACGACCCGAGTTACAAAACACACAACAGTTTCATATTAGCATATTATTATAATTGGGCCGTCTAAGTTCCAGGCTTCAGTATGTGTCCCATTCCACATACTTTCACTCACAACTTATATAGCAAGTTATTTGAAAACTGATAAAGTTCGATGAATCATGTTTCGGATGGGCCCCGTACATGCCCGGGACAACGGTTCAGGAGTATCCGGTGCTGAGCCGGAACGTACCGCTAGGTACGGGACTTATTTACGCCCGAACAGGAATAGAGTATCGCAGATCCCATAAAAATAGGCCTAGGGCGTGTGCATACCCGGCAGGAATAAACAGGAGTAGGGGTGCCAGCACACCCCACGGAATCCCTGGTGGCCGCCAGGTGATCCCTCAAGTATGTGGCCACGCGCGGCTCGATAAGACCACCATAAACATGATTAATCAGGGCCCATCAGTTTCCCCCAAACGGGTGCAAGTTGTCTTATTAGAATTTGTTATGTGATTATCAATTTACGGGAATAGCAGATACAAGACATGATCAGGAGTTCAGGAGTACATGAGTACTATAAAGTCAGGTCACTGTACATATAATACAGGATAACAAGTACAAGATTCAAGTCACTACATGTAATGCAGGATAACAAGTATAGTATTCCCATAAATGAGATAATCACAGGTCAAGTATATAATGCCGGGTGTCAAGTGATAGCATGACAGGAGGATGATATTTGGCAGGTGAAGTCATGTCAAGAGATTGATATTAGTCCGATGGCAAGTCATGTCATAACAAGGGGTCTTGCCAAGTAGTAGCATGTCTGGTGTCAGATGGTACAAACAGGTGTTAAACAGTAGCATGTAAAAGACATGTATGAAGTAATGGCATGGCATGTCAAGTGTTAACATATCAGGTAAATACATGGCATGTAATAGAATAGTAGCTGAGTACATTCAAGCAGAGCTGAGCAAGCTGGAGTGTACAGACAGCAAACAGTATTTAACACTGGAGCGTCTGGCAAGGTTACCGGGACAACTCGGCTTAAGGTGCGAGTAGGAATCCCGGCAGCATCTCGCCTAGACGAATCTAGTGGTAAAGCGCTGAACGCTGATCATGATAACCAGGCGGAGCTGAGAAACCTGATGGTCCCAATCACGTCTCTTTCGAGATAGTGAGAAACCGGAGGCTGAAGGGTCCAGAGAAACCTGACGGTCCCAATCACATCTCTTTCGAGATAGTGAGAGACCGGAGGCTGAAGGGTCCAGAGAAACCTGACGGTCCCAATCACGTCTCTTTCGAGATAGTGAGAGACCGGAGGCTGAAGGGTCCAGTCATTGGCACTCGGCCATGCACAAATACAGGGACTCAGCCCAATACATAATACATGAAAACATGGAATAAAATACATGTCGACCCGACAAAGCGGGGAAACCCAATGGAGGCGAGAGCGAGGACACTCGCCTAAATCACCGGAAAGCCTAAAAGTCTGGAATCCATGGAACTCGCGCACGCGCCATAATTATAATAATATATAAATATTTTTGGAGAGAGAAAGTGGGAAGGAGAGAGAAGGCGTTAGAAAAGTAGAGAGAGAAAAGGGAGAGAGAATGGAGACGCGGAAATATAGGCAGATGCGGGAAAATAGGCAGACGCGGAAAAGTAAGCAGATGCGGGAAAATAGGCAGACGCGGAAAAGTAAGCAGATGCGGGAAAATAGGCAGACGCGGAAAAGTAGGCAGATGCGGGAAAATAGGTAGACGCGGAAAAGTAAGCAGATGCGGGAAAATAGGCAGACGCGAAAAAATAGGCAGATGCGGGAAAATAGGCAGACGCGGAAAAGTAAGCAGATGCGGGAAAATAGGCAGACGCGGAAAAGTAAGCAGATGCGGGAAAATAGGCAGACGCGAAAAAATAGGCAGATGCGGGAAAATAGGCAGACGCGGAAAAGTAGGCAGATGCGGGAAAATAGGCAGACGCGGAAAAATAGGCAGATGCGAGAAAATAGGCAGACGCGGAAAAATAGGCAGATGCGGGAAAATAGGCAGACGCGGAAAAGTAAGCAGATGCGGGAAAATAGGCAGACGCGAGTTTGCAATTGCCACCAGAATGATTACCGGAATAATCGTGAACGATTACCGGAATAATCACCGGAGATATTACCAACGAAGAGGAGCTCGGCCCCCAATCCTAAGGAGGTGGCCGGCCCTTGATGTAGTGAAGGGGTGGTGGTTGTGAAGATGATGATTTTGGTGGTGATGGAATTGTTGAAGAGGATGAGAGGAGGAGGAGAAATAGGTGTTGTGGTGGAGAAGATGGTGGTGGTGAAGGTTAATTTGAGGAAGATGATGAAGAAGAAGAAGGTGGAGTTGGTGGTGGCTTTGAGGAGGAAGAAGATGGAGATTGAGGTGATGTTGGTGGAGATGGAGGAAAGGGGGGGTATGGCCGCCGGAGTTGGGGTCTCCTCGTCGGCGTTGTGGTGGCCGGAGGCGCCGGCGGTGGTGGCCGGTTGGGTGCTGGCCTCTCATGGAGAAAAGAAGAAGGAAGAAAAAATGAGGAGAATAGAAGAAGAAAAGAAAGAGAAAGAAAAGAAAAATAAAAAGGAAAAAGGGGGGTGATGATGAGGGATGTGATTGATGAGAGAGGGGGGTGTGGTGATGGGATGTGGCCCACATGGAGGGGAGTGGGCTGAAGTCAGTGGAAGAAAAGAAAAGGAAAGAAGAGAAGAAAAGATAAGATTTGAAAAATAATAATATTATAATATGGTCGCGAAAAATCGACTGTCCCAGAAAAATTCCCAAAAATACCCGGAGGTAGAAAACGTCATCCTGAGGACTAATACGAAATCGGTTTTCAGAAATAAAATCCCATTTTCAAAATAAAAATCCTGAAGTCAACCGTCAATCTCGGTCTACACCGGATTGGCCGGATTTTGATAAATTCTGAAAATTCTCAGAAAAAGTATTTAGATAGAAAATATGATTTTAAGAAGTTATGGGAAAGCCGTTTCTTAAAATTCAACTCCGTTTGTAAATAAAAAATCCGAGTATCGGTCAGCGGCACTGGTCGACACCGGTTTTGAAGATTTTCAATTTAATTCAGGAAAATTCCAAAAAATCATAGAAAATCTAAAATATTGGAAAATGATGTTTAAAACTGAAATCGGTCAAATCGGAATAGCGAAAAGACCAAATCGAGCAATTCACTAGGATCGGGTTCCCGGTTCAGATTAAGGCTGACTCCGAGTTCACGAATCCAGATCCAAGGCAAAACGATCATATAAACAACTCATAATACAAAACAAATATAGGAAGTAAATCGAAAAATACGATCGAAAAATCTGAATACGCAACTAAGTACGTATTCTGGGAGCAGGGTGTTACAGTTGACTTGATAGCATGAAGGGCTTTTGCATTAGCCTCAAAATTCTTACCATTTGAACAATATGAATCATTAGATATGGCAAGATAAACATGAATGCCTAAGGCCTTGAGGTACAATGACATCTTAACCTTCCAAATTTGGATGTTAAGAATGTCAAAGGTGGGTGGTGACATGAAGTCCATGGTGTGTGTACAAATATTGTGATTAGCCTAAAATGAGGATCTTTTACTCTAGGTTGTTAGACCAAATCAGAGTACCAAGCTCTGATACCAATTGTAAGTTCACCTAGAGGGGGGGTGAATAGGTGATGGCTAATCTAATGGTCACTTAATGCCTAATAATGCGGAAGCTAAAAACAATTATGATCTAATTAAATCTTTTACACTAAACACTATGTATAACACAAGAGTGTTGCCGAATTCTCTGTGAAGGGCTCTGGACAAACTCCTCTAGATTCCCCTTGAATGGGTTGAGGTGCCGCGTTGGCTCTCTTGGTTGAATACAAGTGTTAGTCAACAATCCCAAGCAAGTATATCAATTTAAGCACAATGCATATCAAGCATGTAAATAAAAGCACAATAAATAGCATGCAAGATATAAAAGAGACAAAGAGAGAGAGAGAGAGAGAGTGAGCAATCGCAAACACAAGGGTATGTTTCGAGGTTCGAGCACACTTGCTCTACATCCCCGCCTTCGACACACGAAGGATTTCTACTATGCAAGATCCCAATGGATCTCTCCTCGGTGCCGCAACACCTACAAGCCCTCGGACTCTCTAGTCCCGTACACACCGCAAGCTCACTAGCTCGCCGAGGCCGCACCTCGAAACAACCGAGTCCGCACCCGAACTCTAAACAACGAGTCCTGACCCAAACAATCACGAGCACAGTTGCCCGTCTCCTCAAAGAACAAAGTAGAACTTTGGTGATCACAACTCTTGATCACCTAAAATCCTCTCACAATAACACTCCCTATAGGGTAGATAGATCAATGGATGCTCAAGTGTTGATGTGAGAAAACAAGGATGTGAAAGGTGGAGGAAAACTCAAAGACTTTCTTTTAAACACTCTTGATAAAACTTCCCTTTAGGTAGGAAATATTTGCTCTCTATTTTGTGGAGAAAACCCTTTTAAAAAACTGAAAAAACTGGCTCAAAGCTCTCCTAAAATCTTGTTGCAAAATAATGACCAAACCCCCAAATTTATAGGCCAGAAAAATATAGCCGTTGGGGTCTGTCAGACCTGCCGGTCGACCGGTGCGGTCGACCGCCAACGGTCGGATTTCTGACCGTTGGAGCCACGATCGACCGCCTAGGTCGACCGACCCACTGGAGCTGAGAGCTAACTCTCTGTCGGTCGACCGATGCGGTCGGCTGAACTTTCCAGAGAGCACTGCTCTCTGGAGCGGTCGACCGGCACGGTCGGCCGTCCTCCAGTACACAAAGGCGTGCACGTTTGTGCACGTCGGTCGACCGGTCCGGTCGGCCGACTCCTGTATTAGTCGACTATTAAAGGTCACTAGTCGACTTATACGAAGCCTGAAACAGTTTTCTGGGATTAAAAAGTTAGTCATTTTGCTCAAATAAAATCCCATAAAATACATAAAAATCTACAAAAATAGTTTTACCAATATACTTTGATATACAAACATGCTTGCACAAAATCAAGGCATGATATAAAAGATTGGACTATTTTTGTAACTTGGAAATATTTGGCTCATGATAAAACTGTTTTTCCTAAACAATATTTTTCTAAATCTTCATCAAATACAAAAACAAGATATACTTTTAAGGCATAGTGTGTATGTATATGATCCACTACACAATCATAATGAAATATCTATGTTTTTGTCATAAAGCTCTAAACTTGATTTTGGTTTAAAGATATGAATATGAGAAATACCTAAAACCAAAATATGATATTTTTTCAAAATGAAAGTCTTTTCTAAATCTGAAAATTCTTTTATGAAAAGACAATTAAATAAAGAGTGTGTGTGTATAATACTTGAGCAATCCACCAACTATCTATCCTTTACATTTTTAACTAAAACAAAAACAAAATCTTATACCTAGACACAAGTCTTCTTCTTGAAGTCTTCACTTGAAGGCTTCTCATCTTCTTGACTTGGTCCAAGCTTGATCCAAAAGCTCCTTGGATCACACCGTGCTAGCTCTAAATCTTGACATTTTATCCTTTTTTGAGCTATGCACCTACTAAGATCTTGATAATGAATCTGTCACTAATTAAACACAAGATCATTAGTAAACATAACTTCATGAGTTGATCATCATCAAAACTAGGGTGATAGGCCTTTGGGCCAACAAAATGACTCATCAAAATTCATAATATACATAGCAGATACAAAAAGCTATCTTCCAAATATCATTCTTCAGATCTCCACTTAATACTTTTCAGATTACAATTTAAATTCAAAATATCTCAATTTCATATAATTGATCAAAGCTCATCAATTCTGGATGGAAAATGTTCTTTTGCCAAGGCTCCTATAGTCACTGTGTCATCTCTTGTCATTAGTTCTCCTTCTAAATACTCCAGGTACTCCCCAAAGGGAAAATAGTAGATCTTTTATATTTTCCTACCTATATAGTCTGTATAATATTATACTTGTTTGAAGTCTGACTAACTGTATTGGTGCTGTAAAGCTTGAACTGTTTCTGGGAATGTAATTTGTAAATTCAATAACCTTATTAAATACAAGCCCCAATAATTCCTTTAAAGAAAGTCAGAAATTATCCACAATAATATTCTCTTCTTTGATTTGATAGATTTACATGTTCAATAAACTGCAATTTTGGTTAATGGGATATTTTCTTCTTCTATAATTAATCACAACATGGAGTAATAAATACAATCATACTTCAAATTATATCATATCTTCCATATCTAAACCAAACATAACAAGGACTCACTCTTTACTCTATACCCTTTTTGTACTTTTTTTTTTTACAAGTTCTCACGGGTACTTTATTCCCCAAACTAAATTCCTCGTGATTGTTTATCCATGTAAGGGGAATAACATGTAAACAGTAAAGCAACTTGACATAAGGTAGTGTACTGAATCGAAATCATCAATGATAAAATTGGCATCACAATTGGTAAACTATAACTCCAATTGTCATTGTGGTATTTCTCTTATTTCATATCAAAATCTCAACAAATATGTATGTTACTCCACTAAAGAAATGTTGAAAGGTTCGAGGATTCTCTCAAGACCTGCTAAAACCATTTTTAGTCCCTATCTTTCCATAACCAGGATAATCTACGGAACTGAAAATGACAAGATGGGCAGGGTTTAGAATTCAAGGAACGAACTATCAAAGAAAATGGGGAAACAAATAACGGCCAACTTAGGATGATCTAACTAACTATGTACTTGTAATTGGAATGTATCCTCACGACTAGTGGATTGGTTTTGTTGAAGATGGCAAAACCTAAGCTCTAATACTAACTTGTAACACCCCACCCTAACAGATACGAAAATAATACTACAACGTATATACGCAGAGTATAAAACCTGTACGTATACACGCTTAGCATCAACACAGTACAATAGTAGTAATATACAATATTTTAACTTTACAGTACAAATACATAGTCAATTTACATCAGAGTACAAAAGTTTGTACATGAACTGATAGTACAAAAGATAAATTTTACAAGTAGAATAAAATGAATTGGAAAAGGTTCACAAGCTGCAACAGGAATTCTAGAGAACCATCCAAAGGAAATAGGTCGGGAGGGTCTGCTACTAAAATACCACGCTTTTGTTGCGTACTCTGATTAGCACAAGAAGTCCAACATGGTCCAAACTCTAATATCTTGACATGCAAGTCTAGGGGTGTCAGAAAAGCAACCCAAATAAGTACAAAAAAGAAGTCAAATGGCATGCAAACATAAGTACAGGTGTATAGAAAGTGTAACGTGACTTCGTATATATGTAAATAAACCAGATATGATAACGAAATATAAAACAGATGTTATATGACAGCAAATAATATCCTGTACATGTGATGTTATGTCAATATGTTAGATGTGTCTACATCACTGGTGTCACGAATGGGGCAATATCAGTCGCATTATTATTACTATTCTTTTAGGACTTCTCTTACTCAGATATTTAGGTACATACTCTAGCATCCCATTTCACATACATCCACATAGGAGTGGAGCGAGATTGGTTATTGAAAATTGATGAGACAGTCAACGAATCATGTTTATAGTAGGCCCTGTGCATACCCAGGGACAACGGCCTCAGGAGTATCTGGGTATGGCCCCCAGAACTGGCTGCTAAGCCAAAGGGTGTTATTTGTATGTCTTTAAAATAGGAATGGAATCAGGATAGGTGTGCCAATACACCCTAACCGGTCTTCTGGACCTCAGGTGGATCTAGAATAGGAGTTACACAAATCGCTATAAACACGTACACATATTGAAAGCCATCAATTTTTCCTGCCCAATGTAAGTTATACAGATATTAAATATATTCAGGATTATTTCCAATTGGCTTCACGATATTGTTTTATGGGGAATAACATGAACAAGAGAGATGTGGGATTCTAGAGGAGCCCTCGGTGATTTTTGGAGGTGGCTCCCACGGCATTTTATTCCGTGTAACACTTAGGTCCAGGTGGCACTTAGTTCCACACATCATATAATAGTAACAGAAGTATATCCTTGTTCAGAATTCATGAGCATAGTAATATCTTCATAAAAGCAATATCTGTGAATCTAGTAATTTAATCTATTCAAGGGTTACGGTACCAAGTCAGGAGTATATCAGGAGTATTTATCTTGGGCTAGAAATTATGGTACTGTATCAGGTATTAATACCAAGTTTGGTGTACAGTCAGATGTCAATCAGGTGTTATAGTATTTGGTGAATGATACTATTTAGTCAAGTTAGTAATGTATCAGTATCGGTAGTTAGTTATAATGCAGTATCAAGATTTTCAGATGTCAGACAAGTTGCAAACATTTAATGTATTTCAGGAATATATATTATATCAGGTATTTCAAACTCTTCATGACCATAAATATATGATAAAGCAGCATTATAGCTAAGACACAAACAAGCGGTGTTGGAAGTACAAACAGGGAACAGTGTGTAGTTAGTAAAGCGCTTGACAGAGCTACAAGAATGACTTGACTTAAGTTGTGAGTCTAGAATCTGGCAGAGTACCGCCTAAGCGAGTCTAGTTATAAAGCACTGAACGCTAAATGCGCCTACCAGGTGAAGCCGAGAGACCGCGAATGGTTTAAGCGCACCTCCTTTCGGGGAGTGGGCATAAGAGAGACCATAAGGTTTAATAGGGTCAAAAGGCCAAGTAGGTACCTACATAAAATATCGTTAGTACCACAAAACACACAAATAAATAAATAATAACATACAACAGCGCTAAGCGCTAAACAAGAGACCGTAAGGTCTAAGCGCACCCCTTTTGGAGAAGTGGGCATAAGAGAGACCATAAGGTCTAATAGGGCCAGAAGTCCAAGTAGGAACCTGCATCCTGCACCACAGTTAGTACAAGAATTATACAAAACACGCCCGGATACGTCCAAATATATTGTCAACACTAATACAAGTATTTTATCATTACGAATAAATTCCATAATTATAACAATTATACAAAAACTCTTAAAAATATAACTTTCTCCCGTCGAAGTGGTAAAACCCAAATAAAGTGAGAGACTTGCCTAAAATTATAAAATACGTTAAGAACTCTAGAAATACCAATAATACATTGTGTATACGTATTTAAATACCAATATAACACAAAGGAGAGAAAAGCTCAAGAAAAGAGGAGGCCCCGACCATGGCCTAGATCACAGCCAGGAGGCCTGGTCGGCTACTAGGCAGCGCCGGCGTGCTAGGGGCAGTGTCAGTCGGCCAGGGGAGGAGGGGAGAGGGGTTTGTGTTGGAGTTGGATTTTGATGAAGAAATTTGGAGATGATGATGATGGATTTAAGCAAAAAATTGATGAAATTGGGAGGAGAAGAGGAAGGAAGAGGAGTAGAAAATTATGGTGGTGGTTATGATAGTGGAATTGAGGTGGTGGTGAAGAATTTGGTGGTTGAGATTGGTAATTTGGTGATGGGTTTAGTTGGATGAAGAAGATGGAGGTCGAATTAAAGTAGAAGAAGATGGAGAAGTGTTGTTAGGGACTTGGTCGGAGTTGGGGACTCCATTGGGAGCTCACCGGAGCTAGGAGTCGGCGACAGCTGTGAATGAAAGCAAGCGAGAGGAAAGAAATTAGACAGGGATATGAGGAAATTAGGGAGATTAGGGAGGGCAGAGAGAGGGAATTATGGTTTTTTAAGAGAGAGAAGTCGATTAAGAGGGAAATTCAGTGGAGGTCGGCTGGGGTCAACAACTTAAGGAAGAAGGAAATGAAAATGAGTGGGGGAGAAGAGAAAATAAAAGAAAATTAATTAATTAATAATATGTAATTGGGTCAAAATTTGACTAGTTCAGAACAGTTCCAAAAAATTTTATAAAATAAGAAATATTATGCTGAGAAGTAATATGAATTAGATTTAAGAAATTCAATCTGGTTTGCAAGTTAAAAATCCTGAAATGTATCATCAATACTGGTCGACACCGGTTCGGCTGAATTTTCGATTAATACAGAAAAATCTCCAAAAAAGCACTAAAATAGAAAATATGTCTTGAGAAATAATTTATAAGCAGATTCAAACAATTCAACTTTATTTGTAACTTAAAATTTTTGAAATCAACCGATGATATCGATCGATAGTGGTTTTAGGATATTTTGAAAATAATTCAGAGAATTTTCAGAAAATTTTCAAAAATCTATAATATTAAAAATAATTATTTGGAATTGAAACATGTCCAATGCAACTCTCAGATTGATCAAATCAGTCATTTTATTGAAATCGGGTCCTGGGTTCAAACCCGAACTGACTCTGAATTTACAAAATCCAGATTCAATACCAAAATACTAACAAAAGTGATATTAAGAAAAATAAATATGGAGAAAATGAAAAAATACATTCGAGAAATTAAAATACTCATCCATGTACATATTCTGAGAACGGGGTATTACAGAGATTGAAGAAGAAAAAGTTAGTACAAAACAATATAAAACTGTGCACAATTTATTACTGTTATATTAGTAGTGCAACTGTAGACACAGTCTTAATTTTTCCTTTTAGTTGGTGATTTATAAGGATTGCGATCAAAGTCACAGTTTTTATATACCAACATAAATGGTGGGAAAGTTTTTTAGGATTGCGATTGTAGTCACAGTCATGATAAAATACAAGTTTCCTAATGTTTTGCTAGTAATGTGACCACAGTCGCAGATCTAAATTATTTGCTTGCATAATTAGATTATGACTGCGATCAAAGTCGCAGTCCTAGTGAAACTCAAATTTTGCTAGTTTTCGTTTAGTAAATTTTTTTCTTAAGACTGTGGCTATAGTCGCAGTCATGATAAAATACATATTTCCTAATGTTTTCTTAGTACTGCGAAAATAGTCACAGTCCTCAGTTCTTTGCATACAGCTTTAGTTTCTGACTGCAACCAAAGTCGCCTTGTTTTTGTTTTGTAAAATTATTTTAAGACTGCGACTGTGATAGCAGTCATGTTAAAACACAAATTTCCTAATGTTTTGTTAGCACTGCGACCATAGTCGCAGTCCTTTATGAAACTCAAGAGAGAATAAGTTTCGTTTGAGACTGCGACTTTAGTCGCAGTACCCAATATTTTGTTTGTAATTTGATATATGTTTTACCTGACCTGTAGATTTTAAATAGAATGAACAACATTTCAAGAGAGAAAAAAACTATCATCAGCCTTGCATAGTAGAGGATGAAGAAAAAGTAGCTAAAAAAAATCATAAAGGTGAAATTGAAAAGGAACAAGAACTTGTAAACATTGTTGAAGAGAGTATAACAGAAATACATATTGTAGATTTTTTATCAGAACTAAGGGATTATAGAAGTGAAGAAGTAGAGATTCTGAGAAATGAAAACATATAACTGAAAAAAGAGTGCTTGAATTAGAGAATATAATTGAAGAAATGGAAAAGGAAAAGGCTAAATGAGAAGCAAGAAAAAAGAGAAAAAAGAGAAAACAGGGGAAAAAAAGATTAAAATAGTAGAAAGAGCAGATGAAAAAGGTCAAGGAGGAGAGCAAGAGATGATCAGAAAGATAAACTTAGAGAAGAAAGAAGAGGAGAAAGAGCAGGAGATAAAGGAGAAGAAGAAGATGAGGATGGAAAAGGAGAAAGAGGGGATGGAAAAGGAGAAAGAGGAAAGAGAAGGGGGAGATGACAAACTCAACATGTTTTGAGTTAGTATTCATGAACTCATCAAAAAAAAAAATTAATACTCTCACTCCTTTGACTGGTTGTCATTTCCGCCCAAAAAATATCCTTCAAATATGTGTCCACCTAATATGTTTGCGATTTGTACATCTTTTGAAGCCAACTATCTTCTTCTTTATCTATATCATATGTTTCCATCATCACTCTCCAACATTCCTCACATATGCTTATCTCACGAGAGTAATACCAATCAGTGGAATCCATAGAAAACCCATCTCCATATTTGTTCATCGAGGGGATTTGTTGCTCGGCAATATACTTCCTTATATCCAGAAACAGAACCGGTGCCTAACATTAGAAAAAAAAACTATCTTGATAGCTTTACCTATTTGGGCATCTTGATCGGTAATGGTTGTCTTTAGTGCAACTCCATGCATGCAGTTGAGTCATTTCCTGAAAAGTCAAACGAATATATCCTTTTGTTCATCTGCGAGCAATGCATAACCAAATAAAATAGTTTATTGATGATGATTTACTCCTGTGAATGAAGTGAAGGGCAGGTTCAGATGATTAGTTTTGTATATGGCATCAAATATTACCACATTAGAAAAACTTAAATTGGCAGATCTTGCTCTTCCGTCGGTCCAAAAGACACTTCTTAGGGTGCCTACATGATTAACCTCACTGGCAAAGAAAAATTCTAGATTTGTCTCCCTCCTATATTGAAAAGATCATATGATAGATATGAACTCTGGCCAATGTTCTTGCTCTTATGTCAGATAAAATTAATACACTGTTGTGTGCTTTCTTGTTCACAATCTTCTCCAGGATTTATTGCATTAACCACCCGGGCAATATTAGAAGAACGCATTCCTACATCATTCAAATCAGTCATAATGGTTCTGCTCATTTTTTATCGATGTCTCTGATGAGAGTAAAAGTGATGCATCTTATCTGGGCTTCATAATACAAGCGAATGCGAGTCAGTAAACTTGGTGACCTTTTAAAATCTTCTGTTTGGTAATGAACGCAATCAAATATGTATCTCAACAGGATAATAAACTCTACTATCAATACGATGGTTGATGGTAAGCCCTTCTTGCCTTTTATTCTCAAACTCTTTACTCTCTTCTTTGCAACAATATTTTTACAAATAACTTCATGCAGAGGCATCCGTGATTTATCTACTCTTTTTTTCCCTCACTCCAAATTTCATGTTCCTTGCATATGCATTGTTGATGTTATATGCCTCATTATCTGATGCAAATTCCTATCCTACAAAATAATTTCGCTTTCACACGTGTCACCATGCAAATTCATTTCCTACCAAAAATAAGTTCACTTCGTTTACAACCATCCAAAAATTATTGGATTAAAGATCACAAATAAGGAAGGGCTGCAACCTTAGTCGCAGTCCAAATATAATAAAGGAATGGGGCTAAGATTTGCAGTTCTAATATAATAAAAGACTTGACTAAGATCGCATTTTATAACCATGAAACTAAAATAATCAAATCATAAAGGACTGTGACTAAGTCACAGTCATAATAAAAAATAAAAAAATTGTTTTATTGAGTACTGTGAGCTTAGTCGCATTTCTAAAAAATTTATAATATATGTATATAATTAAGTAATCAATAAGTATTCAAATTACTTTAGGACTGCAATTAAGATCACATTATCACTGCAGAAAAAGTAACTCATTATTTTTGAAGACTGGGACCAAAGTCGCATTCTTTATATGAATCTTGCGAGTGCGATTGAAGGTCACAGTCTCAATATAAACATAAAATTTGTTTTTTCTGTGAGGACTACGAGCAACAATGACATAAATAATACATAAATATGGAAAAAAAAAAAGTAACCCTTGGCTCAGAATCCAAAGTTCTCTCTATTACTGTTGTTGTTCATTAGGAGCTGCAGTTGTACTTGAT
Source organism: Agave tequilana (assembly GCA_038442645.1). Taxonomy (NCBI): domain Eukaryota; kingdom Viridiplantae; phylum Streptophyta; class Magnoliopsida; order Asparagales; family Asparagaceae; genus Agave; species Agave tequilana. Next base: position 135,850 of record JAVJIF010008183.1, on the reverse strand, counting down.
GAGACCAGATTCATATTGATTTGGGGGATAGTGGGTGAGGCGGCAGCGAGATGTGGTTGTGAAAGAGGACTTATGAATGTGGCTCAACATTAAGAAGGAAAGGGAGGTATATGATGAGAGAGATCTAATAGAGGAAGATATATGATCGAGAGGGAGAGATCGATGGATATTTGATCGATGAAAAATGAGAGAGGGGCTGTCTGCGAATTTGAAATCCAGATTTGCACGTCGCGAGAGAGAAAATAATGATAGAGAATATAAGGCTGATCCCAAGAAAATTGTTCGCTTTGAAAAAGCGGGGTCTTTTAGTAATTTTATTTTCTCTAGAAAAGCGAGATCTTTTTGAAGATTACTTAGTTCTGTGGCGGATATTCAGCTACTCACTGCCAACTGAGAGAGTCTCTCAGCTGGCGGCTGAGGTACACACACATACATACATATACATATATATATATATATATATATATATATATATATATATATATATACATATATATATATATAGATATATATATATATATACATATATATATATATATATACACATATATATATATACATATATATATATATATATACATATATATATATATATATATACATATACATATGCATATATATATATGTGTGTGTGTGTGTGTATTTATATATATATTGACTTGTGTAGTTCCAGAAGGATTTGAGCCTAAATTCTTCCCATTCAAATACGACTATACATCATTCGAATACAAGATATATTCTGTTAAACTTGATCTATATTATTTCAAGTAACTATAAACCAAAAATCAAGTATTTTAAATACTTTTTACCCATCCATCAAGCGGCGCAAAATGGACGGCCAAAAATAGTAAGTTGGTTAGATTTATGTATTTAGACATACAAATTCTCGATCCAGCCATTTAATTATGATCTAAACATTTAAAAACTCATACAAACCAATTTTGTTAGGTTACAAATGTTCTATACCGTTAAACTAACCAACTCACTACTTAGGCTGTCCGTTGTTCCTCTACTTGATGCATGGGCAAAAAGTATTTAAAGTATACTTGATTTTTGGCTTATAGATACTTGAAGAAATATACATCAACTTCAACGGAATAGATCTTGTATTCGGATGTTATATGGTTATATTTGAGTGGGAAAGATTCGAATCTTTTCGGAACTGCACAAGTCTATATATAGAGAGAGAGACTTGTATCCTTCCAAGAGGGTTTGAGCCCGAATCCTTCCAACTCAAATACAACCCTCCGACATTCGAATACAAGATCCACTCTGTTGAAATTAATCTATATTATTTTAAATATCTATAAATGAAAAATTAAGTGTTCTGAATACTTTTTACCCATCCATCAAGCGGTGCAAAATAGACGGCCTAAAGTAGTGAGTTGGTTAGATTTATATCTTTAGACATACAAATCACCGATCCGACCATTTGATTATAATCTAAACATTTAAAAACACGTACAAACCATTTTTGTTAGGTTTCAAATGTTTTATACCGTTAAACTAACCAACTCTCTGTTTGAGCCGTCCTTTTTTCCCCTACTTGATGCGTGGGCAAAAAATATTCAAAACACTTGATTTTTTATTTATAAATACTTGAAATAATATAAATCAATTTCAAAATAATGGATCTTGTATTCGAATGTCGAATGTTGGTATTTGAGCGGGAAAATTTTGGCCTCAAATCCTTTTGGAAGGACAAAAGAGAGAGATAGACTTGTGTCATTCTGGAAGGATTCGAGGCCGAATCCTTCCCACTCAAATACAATCCTACGACATCCGAATGCAAGATCTATTCTGTTGAAGTTGATCTGCATTACTTCAAGTAATTAAAAGTAAAAAATCATATATTTTGAATACTTTTTGCCCATCCATCAAGTAAGCGCAAAATGGAAGGCCGAAAATAGCATATTTCTTATATCTACATATTTAGACATACAAATTCTCGATCCGACTATTTCATCATAATCTAAATACTTAAAAACTCTCATACACCAATTTTTATTAGATTTCAAATATTCTACGCCGTTAAACTAACCTGCTCACTATTTCGGCCGTCCATTTTGTGTCCATTTGATGAATGGGCAAAAGAAACCAAAATTTTTGATTTTTGATTTTTAGTTTTTTGAAATAATATAGAACTTCAACGGAGTAGATCTTGTTTTTGCATGTCATAAAGTTGTATTTGAGTGGGAAGGATTAGGCCTCGAGTCCTTCCGGATGACACAAGTATAGACTTGTGTCATTCCGAAAGGATTCGAGGCCGAATCCTTCCCACTCAAATGCCAACATCCAACATTCGAATACATGATCCACTCCATTGAAGTTAATCTATATTATTTCAAGTATCTATAAACCAAAAATCAAATGCTTTGAATATTTTTTGCCCATGCATCAAGTAGGGGAGAAATGAACGCCCTAAATATATGTAGTTTTTCTTGTTCCCCAATCGAATTAAATATTTCACGGCTAACTTCACAAATTGGTTTTTGAAAGTCATATAATCAACAAATATTTGATTTTGTGTCATTGCTAGTAATTTCAAATTTACACATGACGAAGATCTGCAGTGCTTAATGGGCTGGTCACTATGGCAACATTGACCTAGCCCATAAGACGGGTCAGAGATGAGCCTCGTCAAAGGTTAAAATCATTCAGCATATCAATCGCTGGGTTAAGTAAAACAAATATGAGGCCCATAGAGGGGGCTAGATTGTAGACTACATGGATAGATATAAGCCAAGAGGATTTGATTAATACAAAAAGATTAATTATTAACTAATGTAATCTTTAATTATTTTTTAGGAAAATATTAATCTAATCGTCAAGGTTTGAAGTAATTTCAATTAATATTAGGGTTAGGAATTAGGCCGAACCCGGCTCAGATCCGACTCGATGTGGCCCAATTTAAGTCAGATTGGACGGGCGTGTTTATAATAAGTTTGACTTATTGTGTGTAGCTCAACTTACTTGAATGAGATGAGTACATATAAATTTTTTGGGGATTTTGGCTGAACTTGGTATATTAAAACTTAATTAGTGAACACCTCAATTATAATTTTTTCGTCTGAGCCTCACGTTTTTTAACGGGCACTAGATTGCATACAAGTGTCGAGCGGGTTTAAATCGTGAAATGCAAACAAGGCAAAATACCCCCGTTTTAATTTTTAACCGCGATCATGATCGCAACTGAACGCGCTCCGTAACTGTGATTGCGACTTCGAAGCGCTCCGCAGCTGTGACTTTGTGAGAACTGTCTAGTTGCAGTCCTCATGATCCTAGTCCTCATTATCCGGACTGATACTCATAATAAGTACTGCTACCATGGTCGCAGTCCTCATGATAAGGACTGCGACCACCATGGTCGCAGTACGACCTGTTTAGATTTTGGGGAAGTTAGGGTTTTAAAGGGGAGTAACAAGTAAGAGAAGAGATGATCGCAGTCCTCATAAGAAGTGGTCGCAGTCCTTATTATAAGGACTTCTACTTATAATAAGGACTGCGACCACTTATTATGAGGATTACGATCATCTCTTCTCTTACTGTGTTACTCTCCTCTAAAGCCCTAGCTCCCACAAAATCAAAATCAGGTTCTTGAGTCGTAGTCCTTCAGTCACATTTCTCACATAAAAAGAGTTCTTATATTTTAGTATCGTTATCATCTAGCAGAAAACAAATCAAAAGCTCAAGAACACAATCTTTTATATGAGGACTTTGTGAGAATTTCGACTGCAGTAGTAATAATCAATATACAATACAAAACTAAATACCACATCTATCACAAATACAAACAAAATTCATCGCGAGCAAGAACAAACGAGACCTGCAAAAGATTTATCTCAGAAAAAAATTGGTCCAGGGACTCTGCCCCCGAGCCCCCGAGAGGAGAGCTCCCTGCCCCCCTCCAAATCCCACGGCGATCTGACCACGCAGGTCGATCTGTGAATTACTCTGCGTCGGTGTCAGAGTTGAGGGGGCAGTAACATCAAGAGTAATGGAAAAGGGTAAAATAGGAAATAAAAATATATAAAGAAATGTTGGTTGGGAGGAATCAATTTATGCTAATGTGGATTGAGGCTGAAGTGGAAATAAATTTGCTCTAAATTAATTGAAAATAGAGGAGTTCAAAACAAATTTTCTGTAAATTTTTAACTTCGATCTTTGAGTGATCTTTGAGTGATTTGTATAAAAGAATAAATATTTGTATTACTTTGTTTTATGCAAAATATTCATTATGAAAGTTTATCTCCGACGCACAAGAGAAACAAGGCCACGATCGGTCTTATTTGCTGCAGTGTTGTATTCAGAGAATCCTGTTGGAAAATAATATACGAAATACTGCTAAGCTGTTTAAATTAAACTTTCAAGAAGGAAGGAACTTCTCTACTTTGATCGAGGCGTGCGGAGCACTGTCCTTAAGAGTAGATCACGCCCCTCTGAGAGAGTATCTCGGTGCAGCAGGTTGATGGCGGCCTACCCTCCAGGATTCAATGATCGCTGGCCCTGCAAGCGTGCACTCATAATGCACAGACCCTCGAACAGCTCGGTTTTGTTTCCTCCAGAGATGCAGGAAAGAACTAAAGAGTTTAAAAATTTTCAGAGAGGAAGAAGATGGTTGAGTTCTATTTTTTGAGAGCAAGGAATAGATCCTTTATAAAGAGAGTTTTAGAAAATCCTTGGGCAGAGAAACAATCCTTAGACAGAGGAAGAAATCTTCCTTGTGCAGAGAAACAAAATTGCCTTGAAAAGTGTCACTGCAGAACTTGGGCAGAGAGCTGACGGGACAGGACATGGAAAGATACGAATCTCAACAGCTATCTCTGACCAAATATTATGACAGGATTTAGAAAAATTTTATTTTAATTTTAAATCTAAAAATAAAATTGATAAAACTTAGCCTATTCGGGTACACCCACGAGACTCTGAAACGCAGATTTGCACCCCTACGCATGCGATGCGGGCGCACATGCGCATTAAGGTTTTCTGGATCCGGTAACCCAATTTTCTTCACTGGGCCTCAATAGGTTTGTGTGCATGCAAGCACCCCCTAGTTTCTACCCAACACAACCCATCATGAAAGAGACTCCATATATAAACACTAAAGAGTTCTTTTCCTATCCAATGTGGGACTAAAAGAACTTTACTTAATTTTGAAATACTCTCAAAATACTAACAATCCCCCACTATTTCAAAATTAAAAGGTAGGATAATAGGAACGTGAGAGAAGAGGAGGAAATATAAGAATACAATGCATCAATAATGGTGACTTTTGGTCTATGAACCACTACCTAGGATATGTAGGTGTGTCCCACAGGAAGTTGGTGAAATATAAAGTTTCTATGAACAATCTTTCTAATTATAGATCATTGACCTACTACCCACATATCATTCATAGAACCGAGCTGTTCAAAATGGGTTGGCGCGAATCGACCATGCGCCCTATCTGGATATTCATGAGCGCTTTAGAGAATATGTCTACATTCTCATAGGAAGTAGCCCCACTTTCACACTCATATAGGTGGATCCATCAAGTGTGCATTGCAATTAAACACTCCACCCAATAAGGGTTATGGTAATCCATTAAGAGCAAATGCTCATCCTTTATACATTGTGATTTGCACTATCTATATCATAGGAAGGGACTTCTCAATAATAAAATAATGATAGTGCATCTCCAAGTCAACAAATGATTTAGTATTGCCCATATGAACCTACTTCATGAGTTCATCAATCACATAGGTTGGGTTACTATCATTTTTGACTCTTTGTTATAGACATGAGTCCCATTCCCTCGATGTATTCTCCACTAGTTTTCTCCCTAGTGGTTTGGTAAATGGATCACTTATATTAAGATCTGACCTCACATAGTCAAGAGATATGATCTCATCATCTAGCAGCTGCTTCATAATTTTATGTCTTAGGCGTATATGCCTACTTTTTTCATTGTATATTTTATTCTTAGCTCTAGTAATAGTAGCTTGGTTATCACAATGAATAGACATAGATGGAGCTGATCTCTTCCAAATTGGTATATCAATCAAAAGATTCCTGAGCCACTCAGCCTCAGTACATGCCTTCTCTAAGGCAACAAATTCAGACTCCATAGTGGAGCAAGCTGTAACGGTTTGCTTGGATGATTTTCAAGACACCGCACCCCCACCAAGTGTGATCACATATCCACTTGTGGATTTTAACTCATCAGAATCGAAGATCCAGTTAGCATCTGAGTATCCCTCTAAAACAGAAGGAAAGTCACAATATGTCAAACATAATTAATAGTTCATTTCAGATACTTTAGCACGCGATATAATGCTGTCCAATGGTCCTTATTAGGACAGTGAGTATAACAACTAAGTCGTCCTACGACATAAGCAATGTCAGGTCGTGTATAATTCATCAAGTGCATTAAACTACCAATGATTTGTGCATACTCAGATTGTGACACACTTTCTTTTTTATTCTTTCTTAAGTGAATGCTGCCATCATAAGGTGTGGAAACAGGAGTGCAGTCAAAATGATCAAATCTTTTCAACATTCATTCTATATAGTGTCATGTGAAAGCATAATACGATCAGAATCTCTAATTATTTAATTCCTAAGATCACATCAACTTCACCATGTCTTTCATATCAAAACTAGAGGACAAAAATGATTTGATGTCATTTACAATTTCTAAGTTTATACCAAATATAAGCATATCATCAACATATAAACATATGATAACACCAACATTATCCTCAAATTTAGTATAGATACATTTATCAGCCTCATTAATCTGATAACCATATGAAACAAGAACACTATCAAATTTATCATGCCATTGTTTGGGTGCTTGTTTTAAACCATATAAAGATTTTACAAGTTTGTAGACTTTATGTTCATTTTCAGTTATCACACAACCTTTAGGTTGGTCCATATATATTTCTTCTTCCAGTTCTCCATTTAAGAATGCAGTTTTAACATCCATTTGATGTATCACAGGCTTATGAATAGATGCTAAAGCAAACAACACTCTAATATATGCAATTCTAGTCACAGGAGCAAATGTATCAAAATAATCAAAGTCTTTCTTTTGAGTGCATCCTTTAGGAACCAATCTAGCTTTAAATTTATCCAAAGACCCATCAAGTTTCAGTTTTTTTAAATATCCATTTGCAGCTAATTGGTTTTGCATTGGTGGCAAACTAACAAGTTTTCAAGTGTGATTTGATAATATAGATTCTAATTCATTATTAATAGTCTCTTTCCAGAATGGAGTATCTATAGAGAGGAGATAGCCTCTTTATAAGTGAGAGGGTCATCACTAACAAGAAATGTAAAGAAATCTTTACCAAAGTCAGTTTCTTTTCTAACTCTTTTACTTCTCCTTAGTTCAATCTCTTCATTATCATCAGATTCTAGTGCATGACTAGATGATGGAGCATGAGAAGGTTTATCAACAAGAGTTTTCAATAGAAAAATATGCTCAAAGAATTCTGCATTTTTAGTTTCAATAATAGTATTAATCTCCATAACATTATTATCACTTATAGTCATAAACAACCTATATGAAGCACTGTGATGGGCATAACCAATAAACATGCAGTCAAAGGTGTTGGGTCCTACTTTCTTTCTTTTGGGTTCAGGCAGAAGAACGTTAGCTAGGCACCCCCACACTTTTAAATAGTTCAAGTTGGTGCATGACCTTTCCAGATTTCATATAGAGTTATGCTGGTTTTCTTGTAGGGTATTCTATTTTGGATATGACAAGCAGAGATTATAGCCTCCCCCACAGGTTCAGAAGTGCATCAGAACTTATAAGCATAACATTCATCATATTTTTGAATGTTCTGTTTTTCCTTTCAGCAACACCATTAGATTCAGGTGAATATGGAGGGGTAGTCTCATAAATTATGCCATGTTGTCCACAAAATTCATTAAATTGTTTAAGTTCATATCACCACCTCTATCCGATCTCAATCTCTTGATTTTCTTATTTAGTTGATTTTCAACTTCTAATTTATATTTCAGAAACATTCCAAAGTATTCATCTTTAGATCTTAAAAGATAGACTGCTGTATATTTAGAACAGTCATCAATGAAGGTGATATAGAATCTTTCACCACCTCTACTTAAGTTGTTTTTAAAATTACCAAGATCACTATGAATAAACTCAAGCAATTCAGATTCTCTTGTACACTTTTACATGATTTCTTAGTGGATTTAGATTCAACACATATTTCACATTTGTCATGATCAGATAGAGTTACATTATGCAAGAGACCTATATCTTTCATTTTCTTAATGTAAAAAAAATCAACATGTCCTAACCTACCATGCCAAAGATCACAAGAGTCAATCATGTAAGCAGAAGAAGTAGATGCATTTTCATTCATGATTTCAAGTACATTCAGCATAAATAAACCCTGACTACAGTACCCTTTACCAACAAATTGTCTATTCCTAGTCATTACAATTTTATCAGATTCAAAGCAGACTTTAACTCTAGCTTTTCCAAGAAGGGAAACAGAAATGAGGTTCCAACAAATCTCAAGAACATGAAGCACATCTGTAAGAGAAAGAATCTTCCCTGAAGTGAACTTGAGAAGCACCTTTCCCTTACTCACAACGGGTGAGAGCCTCGAGTCGCCCATGGACACTTGTTCACCATCATCAACAGAGGAGTAAGAAGAGAAAGCTCCTCTGTCGGCACATATATGTCGGGTTGTCCCGGAATCAATCACCCAATTCTTATTATGTGCAACCATGTTAATGTTGGGCCAATGGCCTTCCACCCTAGTTTTGATGATGATTAACTCATGTAGTTATATGTACTAATAATCTTGTGATTTTAGTTTCAGATCATTAATCAAGATATTAGTTGGTGATTAGCTTCAACAAGATGATTTGGGAGCTTTCACATGTTGATTCAAGAGCCCGAGCGTCAAAGATCATATATAGCACTTGCTCGGTGAATCAAGGAGTTTTGGTTCGAGTCGGCTTGGAGATTGCGCTCTACAAGAAGACTTCGGTACATAGTTTAGTTTTGTGTTTAGATCCAAAATTGTAAAGATTAGAATAGTATAATAATGCTCAAGTTCACAACACACACGTTTCATGTTTTGAATATTGGTTTTTGGTTTTTCGGTTTTAGGTTTAACCGATCTTGATTTTCATGAATAGATAGATCAAAACAAGTTTACATGATTTAATGTATATATGATTTGTTCTATATACATAGATGCTTTAATTTCCTAGACAAACTTAGTTTTGACTCACTTATTCATGTGTTTTATGTTTTGGTATTTTTGTCAAAACATATTTTGGAATTAATGACAAAAACATGGATATATAGTTATTTCATGTATATTGGATTTCTATCCATTGCATCTTGCTTCAAAGTGTTTAAATATCATGTTTTTGTATTTGGAAGAGTTTTGAACAAAACGTATTTTCTATTCAAAATCCAAGTTTTAGAAAATATAGTTTTTGGCTTTTGGTAAAAATGATTAGACACAAAAATAGTTCATATTGATTGATATTTGAGCTAAACTTTTTACCACATGTTTATATATCAATGCAAAATGATAAAACTATTTTGGTGATTTTTAGAAAAGATAAAAGAATTTTTAAACATGTTTCTAACTTAGTTTTCTGTTCCAGGCTTCACCAGTCGACTAGTCTTCTGACCAAGTCGACTTGGCTGACGTCGGTCGACCGGATCGGTCGACCGACGTGCACAGATCTGTGCACGTTTGGCAGACTTGGGACGGTCGACCGTCCAGGTCGACCGGGTCAGAGAGCAGAGCTCTCTGTTTGTTTAGGTTGACCGGGGCGGTCGACCAGTAGTTGCCAACGGGCAGAATTTGACCGTTGGACGGTCGACCGGCAGTGTATTTCTGGCTTTTTCTGCTGCCAACGGCTATATTTTTCTGGGGGCTATAAATACCCCATTGGAAAGAGTTTTTCTCTAAGATTTTTTGTGCGAATTTTTCCCTACTCTCTGGTGTTTTCACAGCAATTAAAAGAAGTTTTTGGATTCAAATTGAACAATCTATTTGGTATTTTTGCTAGGGTTTGGAAAATCAAAGAAAAGGATTTTTGAAAAAAAGAGTTTTGATTCATCTACTATATCTTGGTTTCAGTTTTTCCCAAGGATTTTCTTTGTGATTTTGATTTCCATTCCATTGGTTTTCTCCACACTTGAGCAACATCTACTTTCTTATTCTATAGGATCTTTGTGTGGGAGAAAGAGATTGTTTGTGGTTGTTGTTTAGACCACTAAGTTAAAAACCCAATCTTTGTTTGGCTTTGTGCCTTGGGTTGTATCCCTCAAGTTGTGAGGTGATCCTTGTGTTTGCTTTGTGCTAATCCCTCAAGTTGTGAGATGATTGTTTTGTTGGATTGGAGCTTGCCTCAAGGAGGAGGTTGTGGTTGTAAAGAGAGGAGTTGGGTACCCCTTGTGAGAGTTCTTTGTGGACTAGCTCGTGGATTAGAAATCCTTCGTGTGTCGAAGGCGGGGATGTAGAGCTGGGTGCTCGAACCTCGTAATATATCTTGTTGTTTGCGCTTGATCCATTGACTCTCTCTCTATCTCTCTCTTTACTTTGTGCCTTGCAACTATTCATATTATGCATTCATAATTGCTTGGCTTGGTTGTGTGTGCATCACTTGTTGATTGCACTTGAGTGTATTGCATTAAGTTTTTAATTCTGCATTGAGTTGACTAGATTAGCATAATCACCTATTCACCCCCTCTAGGTGATCTTTCATTTGGTATCAGAGCTAGCACTCCTGATATTTAGGTTTAACCACCTAGGAGTGAGATCTTGGTTTGCTAATCTTCATTTGCATTGTTAATTTGCACTCATTTAGTTTGCTCTCATGGATAGCCCTCCTATGTTTGACCATATTAGACTTGATGTTTGGAAGGCCAATATGAGTAGCCATTTGAAAAGACTAGGACATCTAGTTTATCAAGCCTCCACTATGGAATCATTCCCCAATAGTAGCAAGCATAAGAAGGCAAATGCATTAGCACTTAGAACACTTAGAGCATCTCTTAGTGAACATCTTTTACCGGTGTTTAATCATTATGACTCGGCTTTTGCAGTTTGGAGCTTATTGACGTCTCCCGAGCTTTCAAGGATTATCAACAAGATGAGGAGATCTAAGAGAGAAAAGTCCGAAGAGCATTGCTTCATGGTCCAAGGGAAAAACTCCCTTGAGGTACAATCGGACTCTCAAATAGATGATAGCTCTAGTTCCTATTGCCATGGTTGTTTTGAAGTTCAAACATTGAATTTGGAACTTGCTCAAAAGCTTGAAAATTTATTAGAAAAACACAATCTTTTGAAAGAGGACAACCTTGTTTTGAAAAATGAATTAAAGGATTTGTGTTCTAATTTTGAATCGATTTTGCAAGAGAAGGAAGAGATCACTAGTGAACGTGACTCACTAAGATCTCAACTAGACCTTACCCTTGATGAGATTGAGATTTTGAAAAACAAAAATGATTGTAATGATGTTGTGAAAAACAATGAGGTTTTATCTTCTAAATTGGATTTTGTTTTAAAAGATAACCTTGTTTTGAAAAATAAAATTGATTCAATTAAAAAGAATTGGATTTGGTTTTAAAGAAAATGAATCTTTGAAAATTGAAATTGATTCTCATGTGTACCATGCTAGTATAGCTTCTTCTTCTAGCACACCTATTGCATGCTCCACTTTATCTTCCACTATTGAAAATGATATAAATATTTTGAAGAAAAGCGTTGAATGTTTGGGCTCCACTTTGAGCCAATGCACATTGAATCATTCACGTTTGGAAACCTTGGTTCGCAAGAAACAAGGTCCATCTTTGCATGCACACTCTACACGGCATACACATGCTTTTCACGGACACAACCATAACATGTATGCTCATGTGTACACATGTACACATTGTGGCCGAAAAGGTCACCTTGCTAGATTTTGTTATGATCGTGTTTTTCATGAAAATTTAGCAACTAATCTTGTTTGGGTTAGAAAAGATACTAACCCCCGTGGACCCAAAAGAAAATGGGTACCAAAGACCACCTCTATACTTTTTGATGTAGGTGGGAGCTCTCGCATCACGTGAGAGTATTGGTGCCTTGAGGTGGATGCGTTCTAAGCTTAAAAGAGAACCATTTGGATGCTTCACTCTCAAGGAGATTTGGTGGGAGGACCACCGTGGTTTGGAGAACTAGAGATGCACCTTCATCGGTTTTGGTATCATTCTCTAACTCCCAATTTTTATTTGCATGCTTTTCATGTTCATCTATTTATACCATGCCATGGTTTATTGTTCATTATGCTTATGTCATGCTCATTAGAATAGTGTTATACATGTTTAGTTACTTGAGCACCCATGTTTTATATGGATCTACATTTAGTGTTCTCACCTTTTTTAAACTAATATGTATGCACTAGATCTAATGCACATGCATATGCATTATGACCATTTGGATGTTTATGATTTTTGTTTTGATTGAATCATGTTTTATTATTTCATGATTAGTATGATGTTTGCCATGTTTATTAGACTTATGCTTTACATGATTAGTTGTTGAGACACCCATGTTTAGTATGGACCCATATTTTGTGTTCTCTTTATGTTTTAGCTATCATGTTAATCATAGGCTTAATGCACATGTCTTTGTCATGCTAATCATATGGTTGACTATGATTTTTTGTTTTAATGATTCATGTTTTGATAAATAACTTGTGTTGTAATAGCTTTACAATGGTGATGTGTTGTATGATTTCTAATTTTGCCACATGTTTTGATGTTTATAGGCTATTATGTATTTCTTGATTCTAATAGCATGTGGATGTTCTTCATGATCATTTTTATGTCTTTCATGTTGATTTATATCCCATTTTGTGCTTAATGATTTGATTACTTGTTTAGATGTTAGTTTTCATTAAGACTGGAATTTATACTTGTACATATAGTGGGACACAAATAAATCTTTATATATGTTTGTACTTGGATGCTTATTTGTACCCATTAAATGTGCTAGTATAGCCTAGTTTTGATGATTCATGTATTTTAAACTTGTATTCCTATTTTTGGATTGTTTTGTGTGTATGAGTTTTCATTTCATGTATATGTTTATTTTGTCAAACCTTAAGATATACATGTATACCCTTTGAGTCATTTGCCTTTCATGCAAATCTATATATATGGGCTCAATTGTGTTTAGGGATATGTATGTATACTTATTGTGTTGACAATTCATACATATACCTTGAAATGAAATTAGTTTTGGTGAAAATTTAGTTTTTCTTGATTTCGTATTTATTTGTTTAACTTCATGTATATGTCTATCTTATCCAAACTATTGATTATACATGTACATCCTTGAGCCACGTGCCTTCATGCATATACTTTTGTGGACTCATTATGTTTAGAATATGTATGATACTTTAGTTTGTACATGACATACATATGCCTTGAAGTTTAAATCGTTTGGATGAATTTCATTTTTGCCAAGTGATTTCACATTTATAATGAATTTTATGTTTTAAGATGATTTTAATTGGTGATTTCACATCTTAGATGAATTTCATGTTTTCAAGGAATTTCATATGAGCCTAATTGAATATTTTCATGATGATATGTGTCACATTATACTTGTACACTCACTTTATTAGTTTACTCATGATTTGTTTTCATGAGAATTTGAATGAGCTTTATGGACTTTGAGTGTTTTGTGATCATGTGATTTACATGTGTTTCATGAAAAATAATTTTGTTTTATTCCTTACTTGAAGGATTTCGTACTAGTTTTAAAAGTTTTTCCTATAACTAGTTCATATTCTTCACTATGGTAGAGATTTTCAAGCATTCTACATTTTCAAATCTATTTTTGAAAACCCCTACCCTCAATGGGAGGATGGATGGGAGATCATGTTCATGTATGCTTCATAATGAAAATCATTTAAAACTTGAACCATGATTGGGAGGTAGTTATATGAGATATACACTTGATCTCATTGTTATTTCAATTGGTATCATTGAATTCTTTCAATTGGTATCAATCTTGACATTTCTTGTATACTCATATGTGTTTGTATGTATGTATGCTTCATTCAAGAATATCAATTTCTATTGATATTTATCTTTCATACATATATATGTTTTACTTGTGCTTATTATATCCCTATATCTTTAAGCACAAAATCTTGTTTATGCTAGTTCTTGAGCTTTAACTTTGTTTCAATTGATTACTTTTAAATTGGTATCAAGCCTAAGCATTATTTTAGTTGGTATTTCATAAAGGGGGAGAAAATTTGATTTTGTCTTTCAATTGATATTGATTCCCACTCCCTTACTTTATGATTGAAAATTCAATTGGTATCATATGTTCAAAATGAAAAATATTTACAATTGGTATCAAAACTTTTGGTTAGACATTCAAAATTTATTATGTTTAATTTCAATTGGTATCAAGATTGTCATGTGTTTTGTTTAAAATTGGTATCAATATTTTTTTTTATTTGTTTCCTTTCAATTGGTATCAAGATGCTACTCTTTGACATATTTTCAATTGGTACCTTAATTGATTGACACCCTAATTGACTTTGTTTTTGTTTTAGACAAAAAGGGAAAAATATTATTTTTATTGATTCATTGTTTCGAACAAAAAGGGGAAGAAATATTTAATTGATTTTTCAATTAATATTGGTTTTGCTTTTACCCCTTATTAAAGATTGATTCCTTGTATTAAAAAGAAAGAAGATTTTGTTTTGTTTGGTTTTTATCCCTTTGTTGATGATTGAAAAAAAGGGGGAGAAGAATTTGGGTTTATATATGCATGTTTTTGTTTTGCATATATTAAGTTTAATTTAGTTTTAATTTCAATTGGTATCTAAAGCATGTTTTGTAATTGGAAGTTTTGTAATTGGTATCTAGAGTGTAATTGGTATCTAGAGCATGTTTTGTATTAAACATTTCATTGGAATTGGTGTTTTGTTTTAAACATTTCATTGGAATACATTTCATTAGAATTGGTATCTAGAGCATGTTTTGTTTTTGAACATTTCATTGGTATCTAGAACCCTTTATTATCTAGAACCCTTTATTGTTTATGCATAGATATGCATGTTTCATGATTCATGTTTGAGAGCCTTCATTGCATATTCATTATGTTTATTTGGTTATGCATGAGTTAAAGGGGAGCTTCTTTGAAGCTTAACTTTAATCCATGCATATATAACTCTATGAGTTTTGTCATCATCAAAAAGGGGGAGATTGTTGGGCCAAAGGCCTTCCACCCTAGTTTTGATGATGATTAACTCATGTAGTTATATGTACTAATAATCTTGTGATTTTAGTTTCAGATCATTAATCAAGATATTAGTTGGTGATTAGCTTCAACAAGATGATTTGGAAGCTTTCACATGTTGATTCAAGAGCCCGAGCGTCAAAGATCATATATAGCACTTGCTCGGTGAATCAAGGAGTTTTGGTTCGAGTCGGCTTGGAGATTGCGCTCTACAAGAAGACTTCGGTACCATACTTTAGTTTTGTGTTTAGATCAAAATTGTAAAAATTAGAATAGTATGATAATGCTCAAGTTCACAACACGCACGTTTCATGTTTTGAATATTGGTTTTTGGTTTTTCGTTTTAGGTTTAACCGATCTTGGTTTTCATGAATAGATAGATCAAAACAAGTTTACATGGTTTAATGTATATATGATTTGTTCTATATACATAGATGCTTTAATTTCCTAGACAAACTTAGTTTTGACTCACTTATTCATGTGTTTTATGTTTTGTATTTTTGTCAAAACATATTTGGAATTAATGACAAAAACATGGATATATAGTTGTTTCATGTATATTGGATTTCTATCCATATGCATCTTGCTTCAAAGTGTTTAAATATCATGTTTTTGTATTTGGAAGAGTTTTGGACAAAACGTATTTTCTATTCAAAATCTAAGTTTTAGAAAATACAGTTTTTGGCTTTTGGTAAAAATGATTAGACACAAAATAGTTCATATTGATTGATATTTGAGCTAAACTTTTTACCACATGTTTATATATCAATGCAAAATGATAAAACTATTTTTGGTGATTTTTAGAAAAGATAAAAGAATTTTTAAACATGTTTCTAACTTAGTTTTCTGTTCCAGGCTTCACCAGTCGACTAGTCTTCTGAACAAGTCAACTTGGCTGAAGTCGGTCGACCGGGTCGGTCGACCGACGTGCACAGATCTGTGCACGTTTGGCAGACTTGGACGGTCGACCGTCCGGGTCGACCGGGTCAGAGAGCAGATCTTTCTGTTTGTTTGGGTCGACCGGGGCGGTCGACCGGGGCGGTCGACCGGTAGCTGCCAACGGGCAGAATTTGACCGTTGGACGGTCAACGGACCGGTCGACCGGCAGTGTATTTCTGGCTTTTTCTGCTGCCAACGGCTATATTTTTCTGGGGGCTATAAATACCCCATTGGAAAGAGTTTTTCTCTAAGATTTTTTGTGCGAATTTTTCCCTACTCTCTGGTGTTTTCACAGCAATTAAAAGAAGTTTTTGGATTCAAATTGAACAATCTATTTGGTGTTTTTGCTAGAGTTTGGAAAATCAAAGAAAAGGGTTTTTGGGAAAAAGAGTTTTGATTCATCTACTATATCTTGGTTTCAGTTTTTCCCAAGGATTTTCTTTGTGATTTTGATTCCATTCCATTGGTTTTCTCCACACTGAGCAACATCTACTTTCTTATTCTATAGGATCTTTGTGTGGGAGAAAGAGATTGTTTGTGGTTGTTGTTTAGACCACCAAGTTAAAAACCCAATCTTTGTTTGGCTTTGTGCCTTGGGTTGTATCCCTCAAGTTGTGAGGTGATCCTTGTGTTTGCTTTATGCTAATCCCTCAAGTTGTGAGGTGATTGTTTTGTTGGATTGGAGCTTGCCTCAAGGAGGAGGTTGTGGTTGTAAAGAGAGGAGTTGGGTACTCCTTGTGAAAGTTCTTTGTGGACTAGCTAGTGGATTAGAAATCCTTCGTGTGTCGAAGGCGGGGATGTAGAGCTGGGTGCTCGAACCTCGTAACATATCTTGTTGTTCGCGCTTGATCCATTGACTCTCTCTCTCTCTATCTCTCTCTTTACTTTGTGCCTTGCAACTATTCATATTGTGCATTCATAATTGCTTGGCTTGGTTGTGTGTGCATCACTTGTTGATTGCACTTGAGTGTATTGCATTAAGTTTTTAATTCCGCATTGAGTTGACTAGATTAGCATAATCACCTATTCACCCCCCCTCTAGGTGATCTTTCAGTTAACTTCAGAGATTACAGCAGGAATAATGTCACTCTCAACCAGGCTAATTTGTGGTTTGGATGGAGCCTCGCCAGTCTTCCGGAACCTATACTGTGCTGAGTAGTGTCCGAATTTGCCACACACAAAATAATTTCCTTTCTTCTTGAAATTAGAGTTAGGGCTTCTTTTCATCTTAGGGTTCTAATTTGATTTGAAGTTTGGCTTATGAAAATATTTCTTTGGTTTAGAAGGCTTGCTTTCAATTAGATTTGCCTTGAAAATAAACTCCTTGGGCCTTTCAGTTTCTCTCTTTCTTTATTTTTTTCTTCAATTCTAATATGAATTATTACATCTTCAAGGTTCATTTGTTTTCTTTTATACTTCAGTTTTTTCTTATAATCTTTCCAAGAGTCGGGTAGTTTTTCAATTAGGGCTCCAGCAATAAAGGCTTCGGGTAGGGTGATATTTTCATTTTTAAGATCATCAATTAGAACATGATATTCATGAATTTGAGAGGAAATATCTTTTTCATCAGACATGACAAAATTTAGAAAATTTCCATCAGCAAATTTTTGAGTTCCAGCATCTTAAAGAATATATTTCTTATTAAGACTTTCTCAAATTTCAGTTGCAGTTTTATAAGGACAGTAAACATCAAACAGTACATTACTAAGTGTGCTGAGAATGATGTGTCTACAGATTTTGTTGACCTTTTCCCAGTTTTGCAATTCCTTTTATTTCTCTGGTTTAGGATCAGTTATAGCAAAGGCATAACCAGTTACATCAAGTGTGGACATAACTTTTTCTTATTATCTTTTATAGTGGGTTCCATTAAATGGTTCAATCCTAGAGATGTCAGGTAGAGACTTAATATTAGTAGCAGCAACCATAGCAGTATCAATATCTACTCTTAAGATTGTTGAAAAATAATATACGAAATACTGCTAAGCTATTTAAATTAAACTTTCAAGAAAGAAGTATTTTGATCGAGACGTGCGGAGCACTATCCTTAAGAGTAGATCGCGCCCCTCTGAGAGAGTATCTCCGTGCAGTAGGTTGATGGCGGCCTACCCTCCAGGATTCAACGATCGCTGGCCCTGCAAGCATGCACTCGCAATGCACAGGCCCTCGAACAGCTCAGTTTTGTTTCCTCCAGAGATGTAGGGAAGAACTGAAGAGTTTAAGAATTTTCAGAGAGGAAGAAGATGGTTGAGTTCTGTTTTTTGAGAGCAGGGAATAGATCCTTTATAAAGAGAGTTTTACATCATTAGAAAATCCTTGGGCAGAGAAACAATCCTTGGACAGAGGAAGATATCTTTCCTTGTGTAGAGAAACAAAATTGTCTTGAAAAGTGTCACTGCAGAATTTAGGCAGAGAGCTGACGTGACAGGACATGGAAAGATGCGAATCTCAACAGCTATCTCTGACCCAAATATTATGACAGGATTTAGAAAGATTTTATTTAATTTTAAATCTAAAAATAAAATTGGCAAAACTTAGCTTATTCGGGCACACCCGCGAGGCTCTGAAATCCGGATTTGCACCCCCTGCGCATGTGATGCGGGCGCACATGCACATTAAGTTTTCTGGATCTGGTAACCCAATTTCCTTCACTGGGCCTCAATGGGTTTGTGTGCGCGCAAGCGCACCCCCTAATTTCTAACCCACACAACCCATCATGAAAAAGACTCTATATATAAACACTAAAGAGTTCTTTTCCTATCTAACGTGGGACTAAAAGAACTTTGCTTAATTTTGAAATACTCTCAAAATACTAACATATCCCTGTAGTAGTAGCAGCTGAGGGGCTTCTGTTAGGGATGTTACATTTTTCCATAGTATTTTTATATTCACTTCGTAGGATTGAGCTTTTGGTATTAACTTTTTAGTTATTGTATGTCTTTATCATTCAAATAAACAAGAGTAATTTGTAAATGCTGTAACTACATTTTGCACATCAAATTACATTCAAATAATAAGTTGGCTTCTGTTTTCTGTTTTTTCATTTTCCTTTCAGCCAAAATCATAGACTTGTCTTGAAGTAATTGTGTTTTGGAATTAGGGACTGCATAGGCAGGCTGGTCAAGGATCCCACCATCTTCGCTGTAGAAGCTTGCTTCCGTTTCGAGTCTTTTGACTCTAAGAATTTGAGTAGAAAAATACGATGGAAGTTTAAAATCTTAAAATTTTAGGGTAGAGATTTCAAATTCCTGGGATATAAATTTCAAATTTAGTTTTAAGAAATTCATGATTGTCTGTTGCATTGAAACAAATTATCGTAGTTACCACAGAATAGGTAAAATGAACATGCTAATCACTAATTAGGCACAGATCCATGAATCATAATACTCTAATTGGTGAACAGAGAATTGTTGGAGGAGAGAGAATATTAAAGGAGGTGATGTGCTGTCGAAGATCGCGAGGAAGTCGACGACAAAGAGCCGAAGAGACAGGCCGAAGAGACAGCAGCAGAAACCAGCAGAAAAACAGCAGCAGCAGATTACAGGGAGTCGGTCGACCGGACCAGTCGACCGACGTGCACAACGTGCACAGGTGTAGGCGGTCGACCGGACCGGTCGACCGCTCCGAAGGAGAAAAACTCTCAGTGAGTTTCGGTCGACCGGCACGGTCGACCGACCTGGAGAAGGCCAAACCCTCAGCGAGAATCGGTCGACCGGTGCGGTCGACCGACCAGAAGAAATTAAGTCTCAGTAAGTATCGGTCGACCAGACCGGTTGACCGATCGACGGGTTTGGGCAAAAAACTGCTGCTCCGCAAATTGCGGAGCAGCGAGTATAAATTGTATCTGGGCTGTTTCTAGGGTTTCTAACCTGCGAAAAGGAAAGGCTTAGGGCTCTCTTGTATTCAAAGAGGCTAAGAAGCCATTGTAATCATCTTCCCTAATACAAAATCTCTCCATTGATTGCCCCGAGGACGTAGGCACGTTGGCCGAACCTCGTTAGATCCTGTTTTTGCGATTGGTTTGTTCTTCGTGGATTTATTTTCATTGTTTTTGTGATTGAGATCGATTGGATCCTCTATTGGTTGTTGTCTCCCGCGCACAACAAGTGGTATCAGAGCATCTAGGTTGCTCTTTGGGATTTCTGTAGATCCGGAGGCCTCGAGATCGGATCCGGTGGAGATCGTGTGTCGATCTCAGATCTGAGGTATTGGGTGTTCGAGGGATCGTGTGTCGATCTCCGGAGGACTCAAGGAGGGTTTTTTGGATCGGTGGTGAAATAGATCTGGTGAGAAACTCGAGCTAGGGTTTCACGGGAGAGGTAAAAATCACATTTTTATCTCGGTAATAGATCTATTTTCAAGTTATTTGATCTTCCGCATAGTTAGAGGGTCAAGGAAAGAATCTCAATGGCAGAGGAAGTTGCATCTGTTAGAACAATGAATACTCACCCCAGAATCGAAGTTGTTAAGTTCAATGGCACTAACAATTTTGGGATGTGGAGGTGTGAGGTGATGGATGCGTTGAACGCATCTAATCTGGAGGATACTCTCCTATTGGAGAGGAAGAAGAACACTACTACCGATGAGGAATGGGCAAAGATGAATAGATCGGCATGTGGGTTGATTCGTTCATGCTTGACACAGGATATCAAATACCTTGTGCAACATGAGACGTCTGCAAAGAAACTGTGGGAAACCCTAGAAAAGAAGTACCTGACAAAGAGTGTGGAATCCAGGTTACAGCTTAAGAGTAAGCTGTATCAGTTCAGGATGAAGAGGGGAAGCACAGTAAATGAGCACATAAACCGGTTTACGAAGCTTCTTACAGATCTGATAAACGTGGATGTCAAGGTAGAAGAGGAAGACAAGGCAGTCATTCTCCTGAACTCACTCCCATCGGAGGAGTATGAGACATTCACCATGACGTTTATCAATGGTAGACAGACTTTGGACTATCATGAGGTGTCGTCTGCATTGATGAGCTATGAGACAAGGAAGAATGAGAGACATTCTGGTCAGTCAAGCTCAGTGGCGGAGGCATTGGAGGTAAGAGGCAGAAGTTCATCAAGGAAGGGCAGAGAGATTGGAGGAAGATCGAAATCCAGGCCGGGATTCAAGGACCTCAAAAGGAATCAGTGCATTTTCTGTAGAGAAATTGGGCACTGGAAGGTAGATTGCCCAAAGTTCAAGGGGAAGAAGAAGGAGTCGAATGCTGAAGCAAATCTATCAAAGGTGACGAAGACTCAGAGGAGTAGTTCACAGACAGATGGAGCAGATTCGGACTCGTCGGGATTCTCTTTTTCAGTCAGTTCTCCCATTGTTGGAAACTCATGCAAAGATGAGTGGATTCTGGATTCAGGTACAACATACCATGCATGCCCTAATAGGGGCTGGTTCACCAGTTTTGAGAAGCTGGAAGGTTGCTCGGTTGTGATGGGTGATGATCACTCATGTAGCATGGAGGGTGTTGGTACAATCCCAATCAGAATGTTTGATGGGACAGTAAGGGAGTTGACAGGTGTGAGGTATGTACCTCAGATGAAGAGAAATTTAATCTCCTTGGGAACTTTGGAAGCATCGGGCATGATGATATCGGTTCGAGATGGCGATCTCAGGATGATCAAGGGCTCGATGGTTGTGATGAAGGGCGTCCGCCGAGGAAATCTATACTACTTGAAGGGTAGTACGATTTCAGATCAGGTGGAGACTTCAAGTACAAAAGATGAGGTTGGCCTGGGGATCTGGCAGGAAAAAGCCGGACAAGAAGAAAAATCTTTGCGAGCTCCTGCAAAGATGGAACCACTAGAAGGTGCTGCTACCTGCAAGTCAGAAGGTGGACACAGGGTTCTGGACAAGAAGAAGGTGAGTTTCAGCACCAGTTCCCACCACAAAGAGGGTCTTCTTGATCGTGTTCACGTGAGTGTATGGGGACCTGCTAAGACGGCATCGCTTGGAGGTCACAGGTACTTTGTCTCAGTAATTGATTGTTCATCTAGGCAAGTTTGGATATATCCGATGAGACAAAGGGGTGAAGTCCTAGATGTGTTGAGGAAGTGGAGAGAAAAAATGGAGAGGCAGATAGGTAGGAAGATAAAGGAGCTTCATATTGGTAATGTTGGAAAAGACATTGACCGATTCCTACAGTTTGGCCAGAACACAGGGATTGCTACTCACTTCTCAACAGGTACAGATGGGATGGCTAAAGAAGTGGTCCGTTCCTTGCTGGAGGAGGTTCGGAAGTTATTGTCTAATTCAGGATTGGACAAGTCGCTTTGGACTGAGGCGACTGAGTATGCTAGCCATCTCAGGAACAGATCGACTGCGATAGGAGGTAAAGCTCCATTGGATATTTGGTCTGGGAAATCAGCTCAAGGTCATGGTGTGCTGCGGGAGTTTGGAAGTCCGGCCTACTTCAGTGCCAAGAACGGCAAGGTGAATCCGCTAGCAAAGAGGTTTGTCTATTTGGGCGTCAAGGGAAACAGCTACAGGTTGTGGGACCCCGAAGGCAAGAAGATCGTGATGAGCAGGAATGTCACATTTGGAGAGACTTCAGGGTTGAAGTCCATCGTCTCTCAGCAGGTGGAGAGGACGAAGACCAAGGGAAGATCGCAGCGGGTGGAGGTTGATGCTACTCCATCATCTTTAGGGGTTCGGCATCAAAGGATACTTCATCGGAAGTGACACCGGGTGGAGATCATGATAACAAGAGGGATGCTGAACAAATGGACGACATTGTTGAGGATGTCGAGTTGTTTGCAGCCATTGGAACCAGGGTGAAACCACGTATGTGGGAAAGGAAGCATGAATCTCACGCTTGTGAACGCGACAAGCTCAAGTTGAAGGCCGTTGCTCTCCATGATGGTCGGGAAGAGGTTCATATGACTCAGTCTGACAGGTTCGCTGCTGCAGATACAGGTACTATTATTGGAGCTTGATGAAGCTCATTTTAATGAACTACGGTTGGCTTGATCCTTTTGGGCAAAGGTACGTAGGCAGCCGTAAAGGCGCAGCCATTTGGTGATGCAACTCTTATGGAGCTATTTGGGTTCTCGAGAAGCTGTTTTGGATCTTCACGTAGAGGTGAAGAGGTGTGGCCTATTGGAGCTTCACGTAGAGATGGAGAGACTTCACGTAGAGGTGAAGAGACTTCATGTAGAGGTGAAGTGGTGTGGCCAGTTGGATCTCACGTAGTGGTGAGATGGTGTGATCTCGATGAACAGGTTTATCTTCTGGTTAGAAGATGTTGAGCTTGCATAAGGAGTGGTGTGCATCCAGTTGAAGCCGATGATGTTTGGTGTGTTCTACGCAGACTTGGTTGGACCGTCAGTGGAAGACAGGAAGACTAGATAGAACTGGTCAGTTGGAGAGTCAGTGTTGACTCGTATAGAAGTCTTCATGAGGTCGTGAAGTTGCGAAGTAGAAGCCATGTTGGTGATCGGCATGTATGGAAATTCTCCTAAGGTGAAGTGCAAGGGAAAGCATGTGCGATGTTTTCCAGGAATAGATGAGCCAAAGATTCCAAGCCGAGATCGTGTGTCGATTTCGCCGAGATCGTGTGTCGATTTCGACCGGTGCGCGCAAGCCGAGATCGTGTGTCGATTTCGCCAGGTGATGGACTGGGGTTCGTTGGAGATCGGCTCAGATTTTGAGAAAATCTTCACCGAGGTGGAGAATTGTTGGAGGAGAGAGAATATTAAAGGAGGTGATGTGCTGTCGAAGATCGCCGAGGAAGTCGACGACAAAGAGCCGAAGAGACAGGCCTAAGAGACAGCAGCAGAAACCAGCAGAAAAACAGCAGCAGCAGATTACAGGGAGTCGGTTGACCGGACCGGTCGACCGACGTGCACAACGTGCACAGGTGTAGGCGGTCGACCGGACCGGTCGACCGCTCCGAAGGAGAAAAACTCTCAGTGAGTTTCGGTCGACCGGCACGGTCGACCGACCTGGAGAAGGCCAAACCCTCAGCGAGAATCGGTCGACCGGTGCGGTCGACCGACCAGAAGAAATTAAGTCTCAGTAAGTATCGGTCGACCGGACCGGTCGACCGATCGACGGGTTTGAGCAAAAAACTGCTGCTCCGCAAATTGCGGAGCAGCGAGTATAAATTGTATCTGGGCTGTTTCTAGGGTTTCTAACCTGCGAAAAGGAAAGGCTTAGGGCTCTCTTGTATTCAAAGAGGCTAAGAAGCCATTGTAATCATCTTCCCTAATACAAAATCTCTCCATTGATTGCCCCGAGGACGTAGGCACGTTGGCCGAACCTCGTTAGATCCTGTTTTGCGATTGGTTTGTTCTTCGTGGATTTATTTTCATTGTTTTTGTGATTGAGATCGATTGGATCCTCTATTGGTTGTTGTCTCCCGCGCACAACAAGAATGAGAAATGAAAGAAAAATCACATTTCGGAAAAAAGATCTATCAATCGAGAGGCAGTCACATGTTATGATCTGTGGAACGAAGGCATCATGTGCTCCATGAGCACATGTCATGGTGCTCAGGGGGAGGGGGGAGATAGAGATGAGCTTGACTCCTTCCCCTAGGCATGGCATCAGGGCTTTGGGAGCACTGGATACCACCTCTCTCAGGTGAAAAGTTACTTTGGAAAAATTGTCTTTACCCCGCTCATAAAAGATCTCCATTTCAAAAGACTCTTCTGCTTCTTTTGGGGCCAAAACTTCTAAAAATATCAATCTTTATTAAACCATCTTTGCGCGTTTGTACTTCGTAGTCACATGAGCAGTAGGTTGGAATTACCCATTTAGAATGTCTCTCACTGTAATTATGGTGAACCGGAACATGTGGGGGCGAACTAAATGTGCTTGACGCGTAGAAAAAGGGCATGCTCATAAACTGTCCACTTATAGCATTGAATTTATCTATTTGGTGTAAAATAAGTTCAGAAACTATCCATGTATAGCATCGAAGTTGTTCAACTAGTGCAAAAAGATATACAAAAACTTATAAATTGTCTCCCTGTAACATCGAATTTGTCCACTTGTAACTGTGTTATAAAATTCTTTTTAAGAAAGCTTAGAATAATGAGACTTGAGAGATTTGATATTTTAATAGCATATAATGATGGTATTACTAATTTTAGAGCTTCAATATGCTTATTATACGTGAAAGTGTCTATTTTTTTCTTATATGACATTTAATTAGAAAATAAAAAATAAGAAATCTTCTATTAGTTTTTTTAAACACAATAGATTATTTTTCCCTCTTAGGCAATTTTTCCTTATAAATTTAATTTTCTGAATTATTTTATGATAACAGTTTTTTCAATAAGTATTCTCACTGATTTGAGAATAATCAATAAACTAAAGGGCAGATGATTTTATATGGAATATAGACATACTAGATAAAAGTGACAATTTATATGAAAAATAAATTAAAATTGTCCATTTTTATAGACTAACAATAATATGAACAATTTCACATACAAATTGACAACTTAATTGAGGTAGATAATTTTAGTAAAAAGTGATAAATTTGAGTTATATTGGACAAACTGAAAATAATGTGGACAACTTTAAATACAAGAGAACAATTCAGAAACAAGTGGACAATTTGATCGTCCTCGCATGTGGCCTTTCAATCCTCTGGACAACCTGAGTTCCGCTCCCTGCAAAAGGCTTCGTGTTTGAATTCCATACATGCCGTGAACATGGCCCCAATTTCAGCCCAATTATTTCACTCGCCGACGTGGCCCCAGTCAGGCCCCGAATTTGCTTCCCGGAGGTAAACGGTGAATCTAGCCGGCGGCTGAGCTTATTAGCGGGGAAAAAAAGTGGACAATCTCATCATTGATCTCCATCCGTCCATCAAACCTTGACCGCCGTCGGATCAAAAATCAACGTGTTTCGCTCACGTGATGGACCCCCTCGTCCCTACCTGTCGCCACGTCCCAGACTGTTGTGTTTTAACACTCGCTTGTCGTTTTCAATCGGAATCGTAACTCTCAGGAATGTCGACACTCTGGAACCCGATGACGTCGCGAAAACCCACAGGAAGCCAAGAAAGTGCCTCGACAACAGCAAGTTTTCCCCGCCACCTCCCGCAAAAATGAGCACATCGTGTGCTCATCCCCGCTGTGGGCCCCACCCGAGGCCCTCACCTGGTCCTGTTTGCCATCTGAAAGAGTGACTCTCCAAAATGCCCTTGACTCTTGAACTGGGTTCAGACAGAGTATGCCCCGGTTCTCTGGCTTGCTGATGTTTGGCTCGGTGAGTCGGATCCTCCTCTCATTAGCTCCATCTGTTGGTTAATCAAAATCATATATTGCTTTATTCTGTTTTATTTAAAGACTGATGTTTAGTTTCATTTGAAATGATTGTAACTACTCATATGACAATGGACGGCTATGGTAAATAAATGAACTAGTTCTCTGAGTTTATTCAGTGGAGAAGAATATAAATCCACGACTTTGATACTGATTTGCGCCATCCAATGACTACCCACTATCAAATAATAGAAAATTAAATTTGTATGACTTGAAATACTAAACGAAAATCAGATTATTAGATTCAATGATAACGATTTGAGGTTGAGTTTTAGGAGATCTCAGCTTTATTTTAAAACCTCCTACAATTTTGTTTAAAAGATTCAAAAGAAAATTTCATTTGTCAAGCTTTAAAGATTCAACAATACGCTGAGGAGATTATTTATAACCACAAACAATTAGGCGCGTTTTATCTTTTACGTTGAGTATGTCGGAAGATGAACTAGACTTAGCAGACAATCCAAGAACAGAAACCACAAATTGAATTAAGTTCGATTAATTGCTAAAATACCATAGCTCAAGATGGCAAAAAAGCTTCCTTCTGTAATGGGGAAAGGGATTTATCAAACTAATTTGCGAGGCACACGTTGACTTCGCGGCGTACAAAAGCCCCTGGGCTTGATTACCTGTTCGTGGATACTCATCACGACGTACGAAAACTACGTAGATATTACTACAAGCTCATGGAGGCTAACTCATTACGACTTGTGCCTGTGCGTGAGAGAGACGAGAGATTTCATTCTCTCTTCACAGAAGCTTTTTCGCGCACTATAATATTAACCTTTGCTTTTTAAATAAAATGACTTGATTATGGACTGAGTTCGGGTCATGTGTGTGAGCTACACACACATAATAAGAAGACTAAGCATGCGTTGACACGTGATTGATTCTTATATAATATGTTATGTGTGAGCCTCACATACATATTATAAGAAATTATAAGAGATTCAATATACATGTCAACACGTGATTGATCCTCTTATTTAATGTACGTGTGACTCACACACATACAGACCTCGTAGGCTCAGGGTTAAATCAAGCTAGGTAAGCTAAGCCAATTAGCTATGATGGCTTAGTTCTAGCAAACCAACAAGCCTACTTTGCATGATAGGCATTTTTGTCAAACCAACAATGGAGCTACATGTACTTTTCATGATAAAAAATAACAAAGCAATTTTATACACAAAGTCTAGATCAAGGGATCTTTTCTCCAACATAGCGGTTTCCTTGCATTTCTTCTCTTTCGTCTTCACAATTCCAACTCTTTAGCTTCTGCTGCAGTTTTCATAGTTTCAACGCTAACTCGATCCAAATTGCACAGAAAAACAAAAGAAATCAAGAAACCAGAAGAAGAATATGATTAACTGGGATGCGGCGGTCTCAGTCGTCCTGGGCGTGATCATGAGAAAGAGCATCTGCAGGTTTCAAGAGATCAGAGGCGTCGCCATGGAGTTCGTGTCGGTCCTCGTGTCGGCGGTTCGGTTCTCTGGCGTGATTCTTCGGAGAAACGTACCGGTCCCGACCCGATACTCTCCCTCTTTGTCATCAACGGTGGCTAGGCATGACAGGTACAGCTAGGGCTAAAATCTTTCTTGCTTTTAATTCTCTTTTTAATTAATTATTAATTGATTTCTAAGTTTACACTTAATTAATCTATGTACAGGTTTTGGAGATACCAAGTCTTGTGAAAGTAATGAAGTAGCTGTTGTTGTTGCAAGAGTTGCGTGACATTTTTCATTTAGATTTTGTGTTGAGGGTTTCTATGGATAATATAATATCAATTTGTGTCTTTTTGCATGGTTTTCTGATCTTATTTTCTTGCATGATTTCCTTTTAACATCATTAGATGCTCAAAACCTTAGCAGTTCATGTAAATCTCATGTGGGTCTTGGAATCTTATTTGAAGTCGTAAGAGATCTTTTGAGAAGTTGTGGATGTTTGGGTGCATGTAGTGCTTGTAACTTGACATATATTATTTTACTTTTTTTTTCTTTTTAATAATAAAGATTACGATTTATCCTAGGTAGATTCATTTCAGACTTCTCATAATCCAATCTCAACACGGCCAATTGTTAGCGGTTTGATTGATCTAGATTTAGTTTGATTAACTCGGCTATTAAAACTTCATTATTTTTGTAATTAATTAAGACGTTCTTTTCAACATGGACTAAATGGTACTGATCCTCTTTAAAACCTTGTGTCTTTATTTTGTTATTATCAGAGGATAACAAATGAAACTGTGTATAAACAGTTATTATAGGTTTTTCGGAAGTACTAGTACAGGTTACTATTGAGAATGAATATGGATAATTTGTAGATATATTTATGGAATTTTAATATAATGAGTTATTATCATGATTAAAACATGGCATTCTCTCTAAATTGATAATGTGCTAGCCTAGTCCTTTTCTCTGAATTAGCCATATGTTTTCACAAAGTTATTCCGTTATAAGTGAAATTTTATGAGGTCTTATTTCAAACTTAAGCCTTGACCTTATGTGAAAGTTCTCTGTAGGAAGATCAAGAATACTGTTTCTCACTTGATAGCTTGCGTAATTGGCAGTTACTGTTTTGCACTATTTTTTTGGGCACTGTAAACTAATTTGTAATGTAATAGCTGGAGTACATTTGTTCCATAGCAATGCCCCACTTAAATGTGTTTTGCGGGCATATTACAGTACGAGTAATGTTGTAGATCCTTACTTTCAACATTCATTTTCAACGCCCAAAACTCATTACATCTGATGAGAAAAGAGTGCTGTAGGTTGTAATGCATCTTGTGTGTTGAAATTAGAAAGTGAGCATCCAAAGAACTAATCAAATGTTTTGTCCTAGTTTCAAATAATGGCCTACACCCAGATAACTCTGTGAATGTTGATTTGATGAGTCATATGTGCTGAAAATAAGTGTTGAAAGTGGGGCTCTAACGCATCACCCGTTACAATTTGACATTGTTTCAGATTATGGCCTCTCTCTTTCTCTTGGCAAGAGAAAATAAGGAGATTGCTTTTGGATATAGAGATCTTTGTTTTGCCATATCACTTTGCGTTGTTCATACCTTCAATTCTTTCTCTATTCCTTTGTGGCATTCGGCAAGAAAAAGGTTAACGGCATGTTGGACATGTAGGTTTTCGAGATTAGAAAAGTTTCTTGCTCTATAAGCTGTGATTGCAGTGTTGTGCGCGCAAACAATCACAACAACAAACCAACAGAGAATCCCTAGATCTCCAGCACAATGCAATCACAAGAGAAAACTCACAAATCACAAACACCAAGTTAACGAGGTTCGGCCAACGTGCCTACGTCCTCGGGGCAATCAATGGAGAGGTTTTACTATTAGGAAGATGAATACAAGTTGCTCTAAGTCTCTTTTAATACAAGAGAACTTCAGCAAAATACAATTTCGCAGAGATACAAAACCCTAGAAATCCTTTAGGCTTAAATACCTCATACAACGGATCAGCAGAAAAAAACCCAGAACCCGCATGTCGGTCGACCGGGACGGTCGACCGACCTCCCAATTCTCCAATACCGGTCGACCGGGCCGGTCGACCGAAAAAAACCCGAGAGTTGGGGTTTGTCAGTCACAGGCTTTCGGTCGACGGCCGGTCGACCGAAAAAAACCCGAGAGTTGGGTCTTGTCAGTCAGAGCCCTTCGGTCGACCGGGCCGGTCGACCGCTCCAACTCCTGTGCATGTTGTGCACGTCGGTCGACCGGACCGGTCGACCGACCTCTGTCATTTTCTGCTGCTGCTGCTTTTTCCTGCCCGCTGTTCCTTTTGCCTTCCGTCGTAGATTCCTTGGCAATCTTCAACAGCACCTGGCATGAATTCACCTCCTCTACTGTACTCTCTCCTCCAACAATTCTCCACCTCGGTGAAGATTTCCAAATCTGAGCCGAATTCCGACTCGATAGCGGCTGCACCAACCCGGTTGCCTACGTACCCCTTGCCCAAGGGATCAAGCCGTCCGTAGTTCACCCAAATGAGCTTCAGCAAGCTCATTTCACCTGAAGGACATGGAGCAAGTCTTTGCAGTGTGCAAACTTTACTCCCGACACCACCTTTGTAAGCATATCGGCCGGATTCTCCGAAGTATGAATCTTCAACAAGTTGATGTCATCTTCCTCCAGAATCTCCCGAACAAAGTGATACCTGACATCAATGTGCTTCGTCCTTGCATGGTAGACTTGGTTCTTCGCCAAATAAATGGCACTCATACTGTCACAGTGTATCTTCAAGATCTCCTGTTCCACTCCCAAGTCATCTAGCAAACCCTGAAGCAAAATCGCCTCCTTCATGGCCTCGGTCAAGGCCATATACTCCGCCTCTGTAGTCGACAACGCAACTGTGGACTGAAGTGTGGAGCGCCAACTCACCGGTACCTGTGAGAATGTGAATACATACCCCGTAGTCGACCGGCGTTTGTCGAGGTCACCTGCATAGTCCGAATCCACATAACCTATGCATTCCTGCTTTCCGGTGTTGTCCTTCTCAAATACCAGGCCTACATCAACAGTTCTCTTGATGTACCTCAGAATCCATTTCACAGCTTCCCAATGACCCAGTCCAGGATCATGCATGTATCTGCTTACCATAGAGACTGCCTGTGAAAGATCCGGCCTTGTACACACCATTGCATACATCAAGCTACCCACAGCATTGGCATACGGAACATGAGTCATATGCTCACGCTC
Source organism: Agave tequilana (assembly GCA_038442645.1). Taxonomy (NCBI): domain Eukaryota; kingdom Viridiplantae; phylum Streptophyta; class Magnoliopsida; order Asparagales; family Asparagaceae; genus Agave; species Agave tequilana. The sequence continues at coordinate 104,645 of JAVJIF010008183.1, read as the reverse complement.
CTGAACACTCCTTGGAGACATCTTCGCTGACAACTTGAAATGCGGCGCCATTGGTGTACTAACAGTCTTAGTATCTTTCCCGATATTAAACCTCTGCAGTACCTTCTCCAGATAGCCTTTCTGAGTCAAGCTTATTCTGCCAGCTTCCCTGTCCCTTTTGATCTCCATACCCAATACTTTCCTTGCTTCCCCCAGGTCCTTCATCTCGAACTCGGACGATAAAGTCTTCTTTAGAGAATCAATTGCAGATCTTGACCTAGAAGCAATTAGCATATCATCTACGTAAAGTAGTAGATAGATATACTCACCCGATGGTAACTTGTTGTAGTACACACATGGATCGAAATGGCTTCTTGTGTACTTCTTCTTCCTGATGAAGCTGTCAAATCGCTTGTACCACTGTCTAGGAGACTGCTTCAAACCGTACAGCGATTTCTTCAGCTTACATACCAACTCCTCTTTCCCTGCAGCTTTATAACCTGTGGGCTGAGTCATGTAGACTCCTCCTCAAGATCGCCGTGGAGAAAGGCGGTCTTCACATCAAGTTGGTCAAGGTCCAACTCGTTCTGCGCCACCAAGGCTAATAGGATCCGAATAGACGAGTGTTTAACAACTGGGGAGAACACCTCGTTGTAGTCGATCCCTTCTCTCTGTGCGTAGCCTTTAGCCACCAGCCTTGCCTTGTATCGCACTTTATCTTCTTGGAGTGATCCCTGCTTCTTAGCAAATACCCACTTACACCCTATGGCTTTCTTCCCCTTTGGCAACTTGGTAAGTTCCATGTGTTGTTCTTGTAAAGAGATTTCATCTCTTCATCCATGGCCCCTTTCCATAACTCAGCTTCTGAACTGATTTCAGCTTCCCTGAAAGTAGATGGAATGGCCTCTTCAACAACTGGAAGTGCATATGAAACAACCATATCAGTAGTGAGCAGCCAGGTCTCCTAGTATTCCTCCGTGGTCTTCCAACTGCAGTAATATCTGGAACAGTACCCATGACCTGCTCCTGATCCTCTTCAACAACTTCAGCATCTTCTTCTGCAACTTGATCACCTCCCTGTGTCACCTCAGGGATGATCTCTACTGACACTGTGTCATCTAGAGATGGTGGATTTGCATCACTCTCCACCTGCTGCAATAGCTCCTTGGTCTTATTGGTCTCCACCTGCTGAGAGACCGTAGGCTTCATCATAGAGGCCTCATCAAATGTGACATCCCTGCTGATTATGAATTTGTTGTCCTGTTGGTCCCAGATCTTGAACCCCTTGGTTCCTTTCTTGAAGCCAACAAACACTCCTTTCTTCGCTCTCGGATCCAATTTGTCTTCTCTGACATGATAGTAGGCTGGACATCCAAATATCCGGAGCACATCATAATCTTCAGCAGCTTTACCCGACCAAGCTTCAAGAGGGGTCTTCCCTCCTATTGCAGATGACGGCAACCTATTGACGAGATGACATGCATACACCAAAGCTTCAGCCCAGAACTTCTTTGGTAATCCTGCATTGGACAATATGCACCGAACCTTCTCTAGCAAAGTCCGGTTCATTCTTTCAGCCACCCCATTCTGTTGCGGAGTTTCCCTCACTGTGAAGTGCCTCTCTATGCCCTCATCAAGACATAGCTTCTGGAAAGGGTCTGACTTGTACTCTCCTCCGTTGTCAGAACGAAGGACCTTGACTTTTCTTCCCGTACTCCTTTCCTGATTAACCTTCCACTTCACAAACAATTCTAGGACTTCATTCTTGTGTCGCATGGTGTACACCCAGCACCGCCTAGAATAATCATCAATGAACGACACAAAATAGTGGTTTCCCCCAATTGATGCAGTCTTGGAAGGTCCCCATACATCCGTGTGAACATAATCAAGAATGCCTTCGGTGCAGTGTGAAGCTGTACCAAACTTCACCTTCGTTTTCTTGCCGATGATGCAATGTTCACACAGATCCAATTTGCAGGTCTCTGCACCCTTCAGCAGCCCTTTCCTCACAAGAGCTTGCATCGATTTCTCCCCTGCATGTCCCAGCCTCATGTGCCATAGCCGGGTTAGATCTTCCTTCTGACTGGTAGAAGCTGCCACCTGCCCTATCACTGTACTACCCTTCAAGTAATACAAATTGTTCCGGCGGTCGGCCTTCAACACCACCATTGAGCCCTTTGTCATTTTAAGAACACCTTCTTTAATAGACACACTGAGCCCTAATGATTCCAAAGCACCCACAGAGATCAAGTTCCTCTTCAGCTGAGGTACATATCTCACTTCTTTCAGCTCCCTCACCATCCCGTCAAACATCCTGATCGGAATAGTGCCTACACCCTCCATGATGCACGGATGATCGTCGCCCATGACGACCGAACACCCCTCCAACTTCTCAAGACTGGTAAACCAATCTCGATTAGGGCATACATGATATGTAGCACCTGTGTCCAGGATCCACTCTTTATCCACCGAGTAACCTACAACAGGAGTAGTCACTGAAAAAGAGAACTCTGAAGAATCTGAATCTGCTCCATCTGCCTGTGATTTACCGCTTGTAGCTTTTGTCACCCTTGCCAGATTTGCTTCAGACTTTGATTCCTTCTTCTTCCCCTTGTACTTTGGACAGTCAACTTTTCAGTGCCCAATCTCTTTGCAGAACATGCACTGATTTTCTTAAGATCCCTGAAGCCCGACCTAGACTTCGATCTTCCTCTCACCTCCTTGCCTTTCCTCGATGAATTCCTGCCTCTTACTTCCAAAGCTTCCGCTGATGAACTAGACCGACCTGAATGTCTCTCATTCTTCCTTGTCTCATAACTCATCAGTGCTGATGATACTTCATCATAAACTAAGGTTTGCCTTCCATTATGAATGTCATAGTGAATGTCTCATACTCCTCCGGTGGGAGTGAGTTCAGGAGAATAACTGACTTGTCTTCCTCACTTACAGTGACATCCACATTTAGCAAGTCTGTAAGAAGCTTCGTATATCGGTTGATGTGCTCGTTTACTGTGCTTCCCCTCTGCATCCTGAACTGATACAGCTTACTCTTAAGTTGCAACCTAGACTCCACACTCTTTGTCAGGTACTTCTTCTCAAGAGTATTCCACAGTTTCTTCGCTGACGTCTCATGTTGTACAAGATATTTGATGTCTTGTGACAAGCATGAACGTATCAAGCCACATGCCGACCTATTCATCTTCGCCCACTCTTCCTCAGTAGTAGTGGTCTTCTTCCTCTCTAATAGGAGCGTGTCCTCGAGGTTCTGTGCATTCAATGCATCCATGACCTCACACCTCCACATCCCGAAATTATTAGTTCCATTGAACTTGACAACTTCGATCCTTGAGTGATTCATTGTTTTAACGGAAGTAGTTTCTTCTGCCATTGAGGTCTTCTTTTGATTCTCTATTTATGCGGAAGAATAATCCAATTGAAAATAGATCTCTACTCAGATAAAAAAGAGATTTTTACCTGCCTCTTGAAACCCTAGATCGAGTTTCTCACCGGATCTACTCCAATCACTGATTCAACAAGCCCTCCTTGTGTCCTCCTGAGATCGACACACGATCTCCTCGAACACCAATACCTCTGACCTGAGATCGACACACGATCTCCACCTGATCAGATCTGGAGCCCTTCGAATTCTCAGAATCCCAAGCGTAGCCTGAAGCTCTGATACCACTTGTTGTGCGCGCGCAAACAATCACAACAACAAACCAACAGAGAATCCCTAAATCTCCAGCACAATGCAATCACAAGAGAAAACTCACAAATCACAAACACCAAGTTTAACGAGGTTCGGCCAACGTGCCTACGTCCTCGGGGCAATCAATGGAGAGGTTTTACTATTAGGAAGATGAATACAAGTTGCTCTAAGTCTCTTTAATACAAGAGAACTTCAGCAAAATACAATTTTCGCAGAGATACAAAACCCTAGAAATCCTTTAGGCTTAAATACCTCATACAACGGATCAGCAGAAAAAACCCAGAACCCGCATGTCGGTCGACCGGGACGGTCGACCGACCTCCCAATTATCCAATACCGGTCGACCGGGCCGGTCGACCGAAAAAACCCGAGAGTTGGGTTTTGTCAGTCACAGGCTTTCGGTCGACCGGCCCGGTCGACCGAAAAACCCGAGAGTTGGGTCTTGTCAGTCAGAGCCCTTCGGTCGACCGGGCCGGTCGACCGCTCCAACTCCTGTGCATGTTGTGCACGTCGGTCGACCGGACCGGTCGACCGACCTCTGTCATTTTCTGCTGCTGCTGCTTTTTCCTGCCCGCTGTTCCTTTTGCCTTCCGTCGTAGATTCCTTGGCAATCTTCAACAGCACCTGGCATGAATTCACCTCCTCTACTGTACTCTCTCCTCCAACATGCAGTGGTGTGGAAGATTTATTCTTCTTGTCATAAACTTGGTCATTTCTCTTTTTCTCTACTCTCTTAAAAATTACCAAAGCCTCTTAATTTGATCTCTCTAAGGATTACGTATGATTAATCTTTTAATATTTCAACGATCAAATTCTTGAGATCTCTTTTTTTTATAGAGAGTGCTTAATATTTTCTTTCAAAATTGGTCTCCTAATTCTGGTAGGCTCCTAATTCGCCAATTTGCCAAGAACGAGCGTTAAGGAGCAGTATTAGAATTAGAATTATGTAATACTAATTGTATTAGGAGATGCGAGTTTTCTTATTATATATTGTAATGGCTATATATTTAGATATTTCCTTTCATCAGTAATATGCACATTTCTTAATTCTAGTACTACTTTTTAGCAAGAAGAAAGAATGACATTTTTTTCTAGTTAATTGACTATCTAAATGTTTATTTAGGTGCATTCACAATTTTTCCTAATGTTTCTTATATATGATCCTTCAATCTTGGATTGTCCTAAATGAAGTTTTGTGAAATTTATTTGACTACATACTTAATCAGCTACATGAAGTTGATTACATCATTTCTTCAAATTTAACTCATACAGTGAAACAATTGAGGAGCACCCAAATGCTTACATCACACCATGGGAATTAATGAATCTTGTTATTCAGAATCCACTTTCTAGAGTTAAATGAATTCATGATTGAGTGATTTATGAAGCTCTATACATGTACACACAAAACCTGTGTGTAATACATAGTGTAACACCCAGATTATTTAGCCTTAAATTAAAATTTTAATATTCGATTACGTGAATATAAAGAATGATTAGATGTGATAATTTAATTACTTAGTTAGTGTACAATTAATTTTATTTAAATTTTAAGCATATTTTAATTTGTATATAGGATAAAAAAGAATAAATACAAGTGTGTGTGTGTGTGTGTGTGTGAAATTTTATAAACAGATAAATGAAGAGCGAGAGAGAACGAGAGTGTCTAGAATGTTATAAAAATAAAGAAATCCCCAAAATTACTTACACACATACTTATCTCTCTCAATTTACTATTCATCCTAAAAATTCTCCAACTCTCTCTCTCATTTTCCTCAATTGATGAAACCCTAAAAATTCTCTCTCCTCTAAGTTGTCTCTTCAAATAAATTTTGTTTTCTTTTCTCTTTTAGTTTTTTTCTTTTCTCCTCCAATTGGAGTCGGCTAGGACCCGAGGCGGTCCCGAGCTCGACTCGAGCTCAACTGAGTCCGGACCCGTGATCGGAGGTGGGTGTGTGTGAGTAAGAAAAGAGTAGGAAGGGGGGTGGGTGTTGATCGTTGATTAATTATAAAATTAATCACATGTAGAGGTAAGTTAACACCTCTTGCCTTTTTATTAAAATTTCTTTAATTAATAGTTATATGCTAACACTTAATATATATATGTGTGTGTGTGTGTGTTTGTGAAATAGGATATTGTCGTGGTGATTTCGTAACTTTCATCGATAACAGAAATCATCGAGTCGAGAGTGAGTAAAGTTTTCCTTTAATCTCACTTAATTTACGTGGTTAAATTTTAATAATTTTGTTCATCATTTCTGTTGCGAAATTGATATGCTCTGATACCAATTGTTATGACTCCCAAGATCAACGTTAGCGAAACTTGGCAATATGAACAGTACTTGTAAAAAGAAAGCTTGATGTAAAGCAAACTAGCAATACCTAGATAAAAGAGTAATAAAGAAAGAACACAAAAATTTAATGTGGTTGGGCCCAAATTTGGCCTGCGTCCACGGGGAGAGAACTTGAGAGAGCTTTACTATTAGACTTGGTATAAAAAGATCTAACATTTCTCTTAATGTAATAAGAGTATTCACTTTTCACTTGAATCTAGCCATAAATTACAAGAGTATTATCTTCTCTCTATGTATCTTCAACTTGCTCCTCTCTTTCTTGGCTTCCTCTGATCTCCTTTACATGAGATTCTCTGTTGTAGAAACTCGTTAAGACTTGTTTGGTTGACACAATTACAATACTTGGTTACAACTTTTATTTATAGGATTTTACAATACAACTTCTATTTGGATTATGAGATGATCTTGATCTTTGGATGGTTGAAGAATCTTGATCAATTCTTTTAGGAATTGATCTCCTTGATCTAGAAGGATTCTAAACCTTTTAATCTTTAGAAAAAACCTTCATTGAATAGGCATTAAATTCTATTCATACTCCTCCTGAAAAGGAAACTCGCAATCGCATGAAAAGGAAACTGCTTCATCTTAATTTGCTTTTTCTTCTTCAAGCCATCGTCTTCTCCAACTCAATTGAATTTTCTTGAACCGTTATCTCTTCTTTAAAAATAAGACAAAATCCTAATAGTTTCTTATCGGAAACTTGATTAATTTTAGTATTAATTGTGGAAGCTATCTAATTATAATATTAAACATGAAAGCTATATAATTATAATATTAACTGAGTATAACTTGATAATCATAGTATAAATTGTGTAAATTCGTTAATTATGATATCAGAAAACCCTCGGCTCATGCATGATCTAGATTCCCAAATTGATACAAATTATATAGCTTGATGTGTGTGTATTGGTCGAGATTATGGTGAAAATTGTGTCACTGATGAGGGATTGAAATAATGTATCGATGTCGGTAAACGAAGAATCATAAATCTACTACCGAGTCGTTCATGAACCAAAAACTAGAGAAGTAGAATTAAATATATTAATAAAACCAAATGAAAAAGTATGGTATAAAAAAATAATATTGGTGATATGTGTGTGTGTGTAGATTATGGAAACTAAATGATAAACCGAAAAAATATGAACTTGACTAATTAGTCATATTAATGTGCCAGTTTATAAGCTTTGTGATTGTAGTTATGTATATGTATGTGTGTGTGAGTGTGTCTATGTGTGTATGTGTGTGTACATATACATACATACATACATACATACATACATACATACATACATATGTATGTATGATGTATGTACAAAATATATGTGTGTGTGTGTGTGTGCACGCTTTTTTGTATTTGTATATGCATTATAGATGTGTATTTGAATACATATTTGGTTATGGAGGAAGGAATGTGCGTATGTAAATATATGTGGCATGCGAATACAAATTGTTGTACATGTTCTACGGAGGGTTGCATCGGATGGGGGCAGTGGCAGCCGCAGGGTAGTTTTCCAGTGTTGGCGTAAATGTAACATAACAAGAGAGAAAAATAAAAAATAATATTGCACCTATCAAGACTTGAATTTGTGTTCTCTAATAAATTAAATTTATACGTTACCACTTGAATAAGAGCTCAAAAGTGTATAAATGCTAGTAAAAATAATTTAAAAGAAGAGATTATATACTAAAAGTTACATTCCGTATGTACTATTCAATTATTTTATAAAATTCACTGTGAGAGTCTACATTTCACTGCACTGTAAGTGGGTCCGCCCCTGGATAGGAGAAGACAGGGTATTATTATTATTATCGTGTATATGTATGTATATGTATGTGTGTATAAAGAGAGTAATCTTCGCTTGCGGAACTTTCGCAACCGCTGCTATGCGAAATTGAATCACAGCTGTCCAATCTAATCTCGTGCTAACGCAGAGATAAGGATGGCTAACGGGACAAATCGGGTTGATTCATCCTGTTAGCCAAACGAATCTGTCATACGAGACGAATCAAATACTCAGGGAATAAATCAGATCTCTTGACCTGATTTACTAACCGAATTCGACGAGACAGGTTGGACCCACCTTGTTTTTTTTTTTTTTTTTGAAAATTTAGAATTTCCCTTAATTTTTATAAATTTAAAGTTACAAAGAAAATTTAGAAAAATATGAAATAAAGAGATAATGATATTTAAAAATTGTCAAAATTTTTTAAAAATATTAAAATTGAAATACACAAATTGCACCCTTTTTTGCAAGGTTAGTCATTTTATTAATATCGAAAATTCAATGTACAAATTAAACAAAAGCAACTATCATTTCTAATGTTTATCTCCCAGTATCAAAGGAAGAGGAGAGGACCAAGACCGTCACTTTTCAGTTTGAGCTCGACAGAACAATATCGGATCAGATAGCAAGTTGCTCATCTCATACAATGTACATAAAAAATTACTCTGCTGGTTCTCTACTCTTTATCCTTGTTTTGTTCAAAATTTTCGTCTAGAATGGTTTTTTCTTATATGCGTCTTTCTACATCGAACCAGTTCTTTAAGCAAACAACTATCTCCAAGTGTTTTAACGTCAGCCTGCTCCTTCAGGGTGTCAAAACTCTACCACCTACAGAAAATGCGTTCTCGGACGCTATTCTAGAGGTCGGAGATGTTAGTATATCTCGGGCCATGGTGAAAAGAATAGAAAATTATTTTCTCTGTTCTTTTCATCATGACAAGACATCAAATCTTTCCCATGATTCATCATCATTCATTTATTTCAGCAGGGATTGTGTTCAAATATAATTAAGTTCATTGAATGAACATATTCCTGAAGAGTATTTCTTTCTAGTATTAAAGGAAAGTAGACTTTTAAAATTAGATAATCTTTTATCTAGAGTAGTAGAAGATGTTTGTGATCGTGTTGGTGTCCTAGTATCAGAAGAAAAAGGGAAAAATAACTTGTCTATTTACAAAGAGTACATTTCTTCTTGAGAAGCTCTAATTTTTAAAAGTAATTTATCTACATCTTGTTCATAATTTAAACATGAAATAAAATTGGTCAATAAAAGTTTTAGAATGTCTATTTTAATTCTAGAATTCATGATTGCATCTAAGTAAAATTAAAAAAACATAGATTTAAAATATTTTTGAAAATTTTGTTCCATATCATATACCTCTTCAAGAATATCATCTCTATATACAGCAAATACTTGAACAATATTATTAAGTTTATAAAAAACTAAGTTACATGTAGGATAATGTGCACCAGAATGTGCCATTTTGGTATTGTCAAATTTTTCTAGAAAAGTATAAAAATTTTCATACAATTTTCACTCTTCATCATTAATATAAAAAGATGAACATTTATTTACTGTAAAAAATTTAATTGCTTATTTATAGGGAAGGCACTCATTAATCATATAGTAGCTTAAATTTTAATAAGTTTTCACATCCACTTGGAGTAGCTTTTCCTTCAGTCCACATTGTCGGCAGCAACTTTTAAAAGATTGCCTCCTAATACCACTATGTTTTATATGTAAAATAATTCTTTAATTTTATAAATATATTTGTCTAAGCATTAGACTTTCTTGTACACATAAATTTAATATATGGCAAACACATCTAATATGAAAAAGTTTATCGTTTAAAATTAGATCTAATATTGTTTTCAATTGTCTTATTGAAGCAATATTTTCACTAATATTATCAAAAGAAATAGAAAATATTTTATTTTCAATACCATAATTTTTACAAGTAAGAAAAATTGAATTTGCTACATTTGTAGCAAAATATTTTTTAGAAAAATTATAAAATGATAAAATACGTTTTTGTAAAACCCAGTTATCATCAATTAGTTAGCAGTAACACATAAATAATGAATAAGATTAAGAGCTTCCCATATATCAGAAGTTAATGAAATTTTTCTAGCATCACTAGTAAAAGAGCCTTCAAATAATTTTTTATGTACAGCTAAATCTTCAATTTTTTTAGTTATAGTTTTATCTACTAATTCTCTTATAATCAGGAGCAAAAATAAATTTAAGATAATCAATAAGTGCATTTGATTCAGTAAAATAAAATGAAAATTCTGCTCGAATAATAAATTCAGCTAACTTATGTTTGTTTACTTCAGGCTTATATCTCCAAGTGGAGAGTGTACCCGAATCTGCTAATATTTGTGCTTGTTGTGATTGTAAACTACGATCTTTAACATGCTTTTTGTCATAATATTTAAAAAGAACACATGTATCGTATCTTTCTTTATGATCAAAAAGTTGATGGCAATACTTACATTTTGCCTTTCTTTTGCCATCAGTGATTTCTTTCAAAATGGTTTCACATTTTAGATATTTTGACTCTTTCTTTAGTGGTTGTGCTAGTTGGTTCTTTTATTTCTAGAACTTCAGTATCATGCAGTGTTGCTTGTGTATTGTGTTATTCTTGTATTTCAGTAAAATAAGGGAGTCAAAGATTGTGCGCGTATTAGTGATGTTGACAATAAAGATTAAGAATATGAAGAATACTGAGGAGAGAAGGAAATATATTGTCGTACCGCTATCACTAACATATGCAACATGTGTGTAAGGTGCAAAGCCACTATAGTCAATTATAAAGCTTGAAAAACTGTGATGGGGAGCAAATCTGAATGTTGGAGGACCATAGTTGTATGATGGATAACCGGCATATGTTGACGATGAGCTACCACCGATATCAGTGTAAGGTGTAGAAGAGAAAGGATTGTGTGTTGATGAAGAGCTACCACCGGCTTCAGAGGAGTTACTGCCAGTGCTCCGGTTGTGCCCCATTAGACTATATTAGATATTGCTAGAGATTTGTAAGAGGATGAGAATATGAGATTGATTTATAATAGAAGAAAAGAGAAGAGCTTTGAGAGTTGAGATGAGAGTAAATGAGGGAGAATGAAGGGGTTTTATAGAGTTTGGGGGACAGGGTTTATGTTTTTTTTAATGTTGGCAGTGACAATGGTCGGATCCCTTAACGGCTCAAAAACCGTTGTGGGCAAGTTACAGAGTGCCACAGGCACTCTGTAACTCGCCCCACAACGGCTCTTTTTTTAGCAGCTGAAGGTTAAAAAAATAAATAAACAATATAGGGGTCATCCTATAAGTTTTTTCCTCTCACAGATTTTAATAATATATGGCTTTAAAAAAAGAGCAGGGGTTGGGGAAAATTTTCCCCGACATTACAGGACGAATCAGACCCGTCCCATGGACCCGTATCCACGGGACGGATCAACCCATATGGACTCGTAGTCCATACGGGGCGATTATGGTTTAACCCGTATTCGCACAGTGCAACTCATACAAGTCGCATGGTGCAAATCGAGGCGGGTCGACTTGGGTCGACCCACCCGAAAGCCAACCCTACGCAAAGATCTGCACGTGGCTGGACTAAACAATAGGTGGGCCCCATGCGGTATGGCCTCAGTTGCGGGGGATGAGGCCAAATTTTGGGCCTTTTTTCTCTCTCGATCTTTCTCAGTCCTCTCTCACTCTCGCCTGAACCCTTGCCACCCTCGACCTGAAGGACTTGGGGCACCATCCCAAAAGACTAGCCTTTTAGGTGGAGTTGTCCAAATTCTTATATACCCAAGACCATCCTCCCACGTCTAGCTGATGTGAGACTATTTGTTCGACCCAAATACCAACAAATCCCCCTCGAATAAAGAGTCTCCCTGTAAACTCAATTATCTTCACACTGGAAGATCAAATGCTCCATCGACTACACCGCGTAGTAGCCGGCACGCCCATTGCAAAGGAGCACCACTGTCAAATTTCTCGAGAGCCCAACATTAGCTTCATAGGGGCCTATTGCGCCTTTTTGCGCCAGTGGGGTGGGCAGGCCCATTGCGCCTTTGCGCCATTGGGGGATCTACATCGTCGAACATCACCCACACACACAACTAAGTTCGGGGCATGGCTCTGATACCACTTGAAGGACTTGGGGCACCATCCCAAAAGACTAGCCTTTTAGGTGGAGTTGCCCAAATCCTTATATACCCAAGAGCATCCCCACGTCTAGCCGATGTGGGACTATTTATTCGACCCAAATCCCAACACGACTTCCTCCTTGTCGCCGCTCTCGAGAGCCCCCTGATCTCCCTCTCTCCCCTCTATCTGCCTTGCTACCATATATCGTCTCTCCCCCTCTCGCCTGAACTCTCGCCGCCATAGACCTCCCTCCCTCATCGCCGCCCCGAGCGCCCTCCCTCTCTCTCGATCTTCCTCTCTCCCCTCTATCTACCTCAGGACCACATCTCTTCCCCCTATCTCTGTGTGGACCAGATCTCACAGATCTTGAGTTCACCTGTCTCGCCGCCGTCGCCCTCTGAATAGGTACCCCTCTCCTTCTTCTGTCTGTGTTAGTCTCCTTCTCACCTGCTTGCTGTGCGAAAATTTCATGTGGGCAATGTTGTTGTAGAGCAACCCCTCATACATCAGGATGCGGGCAATCTGTCTATGCATAATTGATAGTTTTACTCAAAGATATGTGGGCAGTTTCATGTAGGCAATGATGTATACTCAGGTGAAAATACTTGGGCGTTTCTGTTTGGGAGCTAAGATGAAGTTGTGTATTGTCCAAGTCATGTGTGTTTCAGTAATGTAAAGTTTAAAATGAAGCTGTTTATTGTCCAAGTCAAGTAATGTTTCTGTAATAACTGGGATTGTTGTATGTTTCGGTAATGGTAATTTTAAAATGATGTTGTTAATTGTCTAAGTCATGTAATATTTTTGTAAGAACTGGAATTGTTGCATGTTTCAGTAATGTTAAGCTGGAAATGAAGCACTTTGCCTAAATGTGGTTTTGCATTCAAGAAAGGGTCTGTATTCATCAAGTTTGTTAAGTGATATATGAGTTGTACTTAAATGTGATTTTTGATAAGCTTGAGTTCCCTAATGTTTATTCGTGGTAATCAAATATGAGTTCCTTATTGTTGATAACATTATGAGTTCTCTATTGTTTATTTGTCCTGTTAATGTCCAAATGACTTGAATTAGAGACACAACGCTCTGATACTTGGAATTAGAGACAAATGATTGGCCTCGCATACACAACATTGACCTCGCATACAAAATTAGACACACAACATTATATAAAATAGTTCTGATAATTGGCCTCACATTCGTTGGAAAGTTGTGCAAAAGAGGATGCATGATGTTTATAGAACCAAGTACTCAAGTGATAAACTGAAAATACAAACTCGAAAGAACCAAATACTCATACAACTCTCACAAATTGAAATTTACTTTCTGATCACTTACATTACAAACTGCATACAGACTGAAAATACAAACTGGAATATACAAACTCATCAATTCATCAAAAAGGAGCAATCACTTGCATCTTCAGTTGTCCAATATCACTTGCAACTCCAGAATTCAAACCTTGACCCTACCAAAAGTATGAGAAAGATAAGGGGAAAACAGATTATTTTAACTTACAAACTGAAAGTAGACCCGCAAAAATACAGGACTTGGACTTATAACTTCCAAAATTCCAGAAGATTATCATCTGCTGTTGTGCAAAATTTTTCGTTGTGAAATGTTCGGGAGAGGCGAGATGTGATCGCGAGGCAGATAGAGGGGAGAGAGGGAGATCGAGAGGGGGGAGGATGCTTGGGGATGGCGACGAGGGAGAAGGGTCGAGAGCGATGATGGTTCAGGCGAGAGTATGAGCTCGGGGGGAGAGAGATGTGGTCATGAGGCACAAATTGGCTTTATGATACCAATTGTTACTCCCGGAATCGACGTTTACAGAACTTGACAATATGATGATGTTTGCCAAAAAAAGTTGTTGTAAAGCAAACTAGTAATACCTAGACAAAATAGTAAAATAAATAACATGATGATTTAACGTGGTTCGGCCCAAACTTATCCTACGTTCATGGAGAGAGAACTTGAGAGAGTTTTGTTAATAAATTTGATATAAAGAGATCTAACATTTATCTTGATCCGACAAGAGTATTCACTTTCCCATTGAATCTAGATCTAGATTACAAGAGTATACTTTCTCTTTATGTGCCTTCACCTTGCTCCTCTTTTTCTTGACTTTTTCTGATCTCTTTTCTTGATATTGATTTACAATGCTGGGTTACAACTTTTATTTATATGATTTTATAATACAACTCTTATTTGGACTATGAGATGATCTTGACCATTGAATGCTTGAAGAATCTTTATCAATCTTATTTGGAGTTGATCTCCTTGATTTAGAAGAATTCTAAATTCTTCAGTTTTTAGAAATAAACATTCATTGATTAGAATCTAAATCCTATTCGTATTCCTCCAGAAAAGAAAACTGTAAACGCTTGAAAAGAAAACTGGTCCACCTTGATTGCTTCTTCTGTTTCAAGTCATTGTCTTCTCCAACTCAATTGGATTTTCTTGGACCTCATCTCTTCTTGAAAATAAGGCAAAATCCTAACAATTTTCACCTTGATTTTTTTCAAGCCATTAGTAAAACACGTTAAGATTTTGAAGTACTACCTTAATATTTTCTTTTGTTGTAACCATACCGTGAAGTTTTTAACTCTTGCTCCCTCTCTTCGAGGCCTTTGGCAGATTGACTGTCATGGCTTGGGCCATTTTGAGCCTTACCCGAATGCACCATTTCTCCTTCCCACAACACTTTGACCCGGTTCACGTCCTGTTGCAGTGTTCCTTGAAGCTCCACCTCGCGATGAGCTCCTTTCCAAACTTATTTTTGAAACTCCACCACGAACTGAGTTTCCTTCTTTCAACTTGTATAATCCTCCACACTTCTCTTCTTCCACAATTGCCCCTGTCTCCTTGGCTAACTGTGATGATGTCTTGTTGCACTTGAATCAGGCATCCTACTTCGTCGAGCATCCTTATGGATATTAGATTGTATCGTGCCTCTATGACATAGTAGACCACCTCCAGAGCTCGCATCATCCCATCTCTTTCTATGATATTGATTGTCCTAATGCCAATGACCGCAAGCCGAGCCATCCACCATCTTGACTATCCCTTCCTCCTTTGCAACTAAAAAATTGTTGAACAGCTCCTTCTGAGAACATATATGAACCGTACTATCCGAATCAAATATCCAGCGTTTACCTTGAAAAGTGTTGTCTTCAACATAAGAAGTCATTAATACTTTGATGTCAACATCGCTTGCTACGTCTGCCTCCACAGCTTGCCCTTTCTTCTTCAGTCACTATTGTCAATGCTTGCAGTCATTCTTCTAATGACCTTCTCTGTGACAAAAGTGACATGTCTTCGACGAGCTCGGACTTTTCTTTCCTTCTACTCTTCCTTTTCTTTCTGTGACCACCAAACCTGATTCTTCCTACTCCTCTTGATTAGGCCTTTTCTTGATCTCATAAGATAAGAGAGTTAACGTAACCTCCAAGATGAGTGCTTCCTTACCGTAGAGCATGGTGGTGGTGATATAATCGTATGATTGTGAAAGTGAACTGAGAAGTATCAACGTCTTATCCTTTTCGATCTTGACATCAACAAGTAGAAACTCGCTGATGACCGTGTTGAAGAAGTTTAGATATTCCAACACTGTTGTCCCTTCCTCATTGCATAGCCCATATAGTTATTTCTTCAGATACAACTTGTTGTAGAGGCTTTTCATCATATCTAACCTTGATCACAATCCCGTAGTTGTTTCTTCATCTATCATGTTGTATATAACCTCATCTGTGAGATATAGTTAGATTGTGCTTGCCGCTTTTACATCCATCTCCTTTCAATCCTCATTTGATATACCTGTAGATTTTGTTAACTTTCTCCATAAGGTCTTGTGAAAACCCTGTTGCACCATCAACACCTTCACCTTCTTTTGCTATAAACTGAAGTTTTCTTTACCATTGAACTTCTCGACCTCGAACATTATCATAGAACTTCCTATCTTCGACATATTGCCCTTCGTCAACCTTTAGCACTGATACCAATTGTTGTAACAAATCAGCACTATGATACTAATTGTTACTTTCGAGATCGACGTTTGCGAAACTTAACAATATGATGATACTTGCAAAAAGAAAACTGTTGTAAAGCAAACTAACAATACTCAGACAAAAGATTAATAAGAAATAATACGAGGATTTAACGTAGTTCGGCCTAAACTTGGCCTACGTCTACGGGGAGAGAACTTGAGAGAATTTTATTAATAAACTTGATACAAAGAGATTTAACCTTCCTCTTGATCCTACAAGAGTATTCACCTTTCTCTTGAATCTAAATCTGGATTATAAGAGTATGTCTTCTCTTTGTGCACCTTCACCTTACTCCTCTCTTTCTTGACTTCTTCTGATCTCATTTGCTTGAGATTGATTTACAGTGCTGGGTTACAATTTTTATTTATAAGATTTTACAATACAACTCCTATTTGGACTATGAAATAATCTTGGCCATTAGAGCCTTGAAGAACCTTAATCAATCAAATTTGAAGTTGATCTCCTTGATTTGGAAGAATTCTAAATTCTTCAATCTTTAGAAGCAAACATTCATTGAATAGAATCTGAATCCTATTAGTACTCCTCCAGAAAAGGAAACTCGTAAGCGCTTAAAAAAAAACTGCTCCACCTTGATTTGATTCTTCTGCTTTAAGTCATCGTCTTCTCCAACTCAATTGGATTTTCTTGCACCATCATCTCTTCTTGAAAAGAATGCAAAATACCTAACAGATAGAGGGAAAAGAGGGAGATCGAGATAGAGGTGGGCCTTTCGAGGGCCACGACAAGGGAGGGAGGTCAAGGGCGACGAGGGTTCATGTGATAGTGAGAGTGGAATGTGAGAGAGGGAGGGAGAGGGAGCCCAAAATTTGGCCTCATCCCGCGCAACAGAGCCCAAATCGCATGGGGCTCACCTTTTTTAATCTAGCGGCGCGCAAATCTCTGCTTGAGTACAAGATTAGATCGGACAGTTGTGATTTAATGTCACACAACAGCAGATGTGATAGTTTCACAACCGAAGATTACTCCATATGTATGTGCGTACACACATATCCATATACATCCATACATATACATATATGTATATTGGAGAAAGGTGGGGGGAGGAGTAGGGAAAGAAATGTGTATACATGTATTGCATGTTACATATGTTATGTTTTTATGATATATGTGTAAAAATGTTCTGAGTTTAGTAAGATAAAAGTTACTGGAATGATTATTTAATATGTCATGAGATCTTATATGCAAAGAGTGGAGATGAATCTGGGTAAAACATATGTCGGTAAAATACGAGATATTATTACAAAAGACTAATAAAATAAATAGCTGAGTGAATCGTACTTTCCTAATTGATGAATAAAATCACTGAATACCTATTCTGGCTACTTTGGTTTTATTGTACCATTGAGCTCCTATTTATCTTGACCAGTTCATGTTCATGTATATTACCTGGTGTACAAATTATACTTCGTATTATTATTTGTATATCACTTCTTGGATTTCTTGCTTGACTTTACTCATTGATCAAGTTGTCAAGCTCACCCTTTTTATATTAATAACATTTTCAGGTATGCTATAAGGGAAAAATCCCGGCTTAAAGTTTAGTGGGCGTTTCTTTTTTAACTACATGGAGAATCAATCTTGTAAAATTATTTATGTTTTGTCACCTCTGAATAGTTTCATACTTGCATATATAAACACAAAACTTAATATGTATGCTATGCAATATGTGTTAGACTTGTGAGTTAGATAATTCGATCTTTGTATATGTATGGAGATATATGTGTGGTTGTAGGTATTATTTTGAGTTTGGTGTCGAAAATGGTTATTGTGTTTAGATTAAGAATGCCGAAAGGGGTACTCTCGAGTTTATATAAATTATGATTGTTAATATATGAGACTGTGATCTCGAAAAAGTGATAAGTAGGTCAGTTATGAACGAAATTATATAATTGTAATATAGGACACTATAACAAATTCATAGGAGATGCTGTCAAAATTTAGAAGAACATAGGATATTATTATGTAACTCGAGAATATTAGTAAGTGGGACTATTATGCAAAAAGTATAGGCGGTTTTTCTAAAAGGCTAAATGCTAATGTAGTCATTGCTTAAGCATAATAACTCGAAGCATAAAGATGGAAAATGTGATTAAAAAAAATGAGTTGCGATAAATATGGTAGGATGTCAGAAGATATAGGCCGTGTATAATATTTTTTTTTCCCTCTTTCTTTAAATTTTTTTATTTAAAGGAAATGATGCAATAACCTTATCCTGCAAATTGAAGAAAGACTTTCTCATTGTGTTGATAAAGAACATGTCTTTACCTTTTGACCTTTGAGTCACACAAATGTTTTTACCATCATACAAAGCTTGGTTGGTTACTTCTCGAGGGCAAAAGAATATCATGATATGTTTTATTCACTATAGATTGCGTCTTTACATTTCACCATCTAATGAATCAATCAAACCATTCACTAACTTGTGGCTGTTTCAACTCTCAAGTTGAGTGTAACTAACATCGTACCACCCATTAATCACACGCGTTCTTATTGTTTTGCTTGGAAAGAACAACATTTATCTACAACTTCAGAAACTCCCCACTGTTTGAGCTTCTTTCGGCTAGATATGTGGATGACAGTTGCCTGTGTAATCTGCTAGAATCCTGTTTATTGCTTCTGCCTTCTAAAAAGGGGTTCATGGAGGTGAAGGAAGCCTCTCAAGACGACGACACTGACGAAGAGGGATCCCACTCCTCTCTTCCGGCTCAACGGGTGCACACTTCCCCGTCGGCCAGAGAGAGCTATCCTTTTGTTGTACTTATTTTGTTGTGATGCTTGTATTGCACTTACTGTACTTTGTTTCCCTTTCCTACCTTTTTAGACTCTTTTGTATCTTGTTTTGTTAATAAAGAAAAAATCACATAATCACATAAAGCAATGGACAATTAATACGAGTGATTCATCTTGTTGAAACCAGAAAATAGGTGTGGAGAGAAAGGGAGTACAATTATTTTTGTGAAGCAACAATTCTTCTTACTGACAATATTGGCAAGACTGCATACAATAGATAGACAGTTTTGCCAAGTTATATTTCCACAGCTAGAGATAACCAAAAAACTTAATATAATTACATCGAATCAAATTATTCAGCATCAGGAGCAGAGATGGATCATGGATAGGGCCTTCACAGCTTTGATAATGCAGCATCCATTACATCGACAAGGAAGTCTGAGGAAAAGATATTTAGCAACAATAAGAACATCAACTTTTCAACAGGAAAAAAAATGCATAAACTAAATCCTTGAAATAATGTTCTAAACAATTATTCTCAGAAGAACATTTGCATAAATATGTCTTATTGCAGCAAATAGAGATAATGCTCACCAGCATCTTCCTTGGTGAAGCAGAGAGGAGGTGTTATTCTGAATACATTTCCATAAAATCCACCCTTGCCAACTAGTACACCCATTTCTGCCGAAAGTAAACAAAACGAGGAAACAAAATTCAATCGAAAATCAGATAGTCTGTGATAAGAAAATTGGACACCATTATCATCTGAACTGAACTAGTATGCCCGTTCCAGTCTATTAGATTTCTGTTTTGCTTTAAGGATGGAATAAAGGGTGACATACCTTTCATCTGCTCCATGACATGCGATATTTCAGCTTTGACTGGAGTTTTTAGTTGGCGGTCCGAGACCAATTCAACTCCAAGCATCAGGCCTCTTCCCCTCACATCTCCAATAACTGACAAAGAAACCAGTCAAGAACCAAAATTCATCGGCAGAATACAAGAATTAGTAGTAACTGGATGATGAAGAGCTCAATGTATTCAAAACAAATATCTGTTTCTCACTTTCCCCAGATGAGTTCACAATCAAATTGACAATACATTGTTTGTGCTCTGTAATGATGTATTAAATCAAATCAATTAGCTAAATACCTTGCAGATTTGCAGCTTTAAGATGCAGATCAAGACTTTCTATATGCGCATAGAAAGATATGCTTCAGATTTGTTATGCTATGCAGATGAGAATGAAATGCATTGATATATTGTAAGTATATAGTGCATTGACATATATTATGAAATTTCAGTGAAAACATACTTTCTTTGAGACTGAATGCTTACTTTCATGCTTCTCCTGGAGGGCCTTGAGGCGATCTTTAAATGAGACCCCACAACAAATGCATTCTCTTGAAGCCGTTCTTTCTCCAACACCTTAAGAACAGCCTGTCCTCCAGCGGTGCAGACAGGATTGCCCCCAAAGGTGTTAAAGTAGCTTCTTCGTGTCAAGACCTCAGCGATTTCTGGAGTTGTGATCACTGCCCCAATAGGTATACCATTTCCAATACCCTGATGATATCTCACAAGAATTTAAACCCGTCAAGTTATAATTAATCTATCTTCTGAGGCTGACGATAGTCAACCGCACAAGTTAGCCATTTCGTGGGAAGAATAGAATTCATATTTGTAGTCAGGAATTTAGGAGTGTTAAGTTTAAAATAACACAGGACCAGAGAGAATATACCTTTGCCATTGTGACTATGTCAGGCACCACCCCGTGGCCCTCAAATCCCCAGAAATGGCTCCCCGTCCGCGCAAAGCCGGACTGAACTTCGTCAGCTATACAGAGGCCTCCAGCTTTTTTGATACTTTTATACACGGCAGGCAGGTAACCTGGTGCTAATTCCAATATTCCACCCACTCCCTGTCAAGCAAGAAGCAAATAAAAACGTTAAAATGAAAAATTTTATCCTATAACTGTCATAAAGGGTATAACAGTGTACAAATAATTCTTCTTTTTAACTTTATGGACAGATGTACCTGTATGGCTTCAGAAATGAAACCTCCAACTCGCCCACAAGTTCCAAAGTCGATGATTTCTTCAACATCCTTTGCATATTTTTCACCGTCTGAACCGAACACACCTCTATATGGATCTGGGTTCAGCGCATGGTGCACTCCTGTCTGGCATCACAAGAATTAGATCAACAATATAAGCACAAGAAAAGAGCAAGCATATCAAACAGTTAGCGCCAAGTGAGGAAAAAGCAAGCAAATTTGCACTCCACTTGAAGAGTATCTCTATATGACTAGTACTCAGAGTGGAAATGGTGAAAAAAGAGCTTTAAACTACATATACAAGTGTAAACACTATAGGACTCATAAAAGGTATTGATTTATTTGTAGCACAGCAACACAATAGCAGAAGATTCCTAGAATTTGATGCATCTTCTGCACACGTTTCTCTTACAAAAGGAATTGCAATCTACAAAGCTCCTAATTGATCTTTTGGTTCTAAAACAAAGGAAAAATAATTCCTCTCCAATTATTCCCTGAATCTAAAGTGTAACCTTCTAGATGTCCAACAGATGTTATTACCTGTATGACGCTAAATTTCCAGTTAGATTGACCAGTTGCTCCCATTGTTCCAGCTGCATTTCCGTGGTATGAATTTCTGAGAGATACAATATCATTGCACCCAGTATAAAGCCTTGCAATCATCAAAGCCAGTTCATTGGCTTCTGTACCAGAATTTGTGAAGAAGACGACCTATAAAAATGTCAGAAAGAAAGCAGAGCTGAATTAAGAAGAGATACTGCTAGTGTATACACCAGAAGTATAATGGAGGAAACGATATACCTTGAGATCACCAGGCATCTTTGAAGCTAATGCCTCAGCAAAATCTGCAATCACATGATTTAGATATACAACTGTAGAATGTTGCAAGCGCTTTGTCTGATTGATGATGGCATCCACCACTTCAGGATGGCAATGCCCGCAACACACGGTTGCAATCCCAGCAAAAGCATCAAGATAGCGACGACCATGCTCATCAAATAAGTATTGCATCTTCCATCAACAACATTCAACTGTGGCAAGATAGAAATTAAGATAATTTGTATTCAATTTTCAAGGCACTAGTAGGCATGCATGATAAAATTTATATTCCAAGAATTATAACAAACCAGCAGTTTTTTCACAGACATTTACTATCTTCGCACTTTGTCATCTTCATGTATTAATAAAATCATGATCCAAAATTTGTCCTCCCTACACCTGCCAGTGACTGTTAGCCCTTTGATCCGAGGATGATTAACAATACAACCAAGTGGCCCTGTTATTCTGTTAGGTTCTGAAAGTTTTTATTTTTATTTTGCTCATTTATTATTTATTGTTAGGAAAAGGAGGGCTAATTAACCGCCTTGCATGATTCCTCAATAAATCCATAATGAATTCTAAAAGATTTTATACCATTGAATTCCTGCTATTTCTCACTAACTATGTCTCCTTGTTTTTCAGCACAATTAAATGTCAACAGAGAATTCATTGTTTTTAGAAGAAAAGAACCATTTCCATTTAAGAAATCTCTATCACAATATGCAAATACAAATTTCCAAGGGAACTTAGAAGAATCAAAGTTAAGATGTATTGCTATTTCTGTCATGATGCGGAGAATCTCTCCTATTGCAGATTTTAGTAATGCAATTAAAGGTTGATTGCGACTTTCATAAATTTCATTTTCAGGACAGCTACTAGCCTTCCTATGTTATTTGACATATAGTTAGCTGTCATTTTAGAGCACAAAGTTTCCATCATTCTTGCTGTCTGTATTCTACTACAACATATCTTTATTCGCCGCATGCATCTTGGGACAGTCCAAGCACGCTTATATTCAGATGCATCCTATATGCATTCACCCTCATTGTCCACATACATATAAAATATTACATCATATTCAACAACTCTGTTTTTTATCTCAACTATAATTTTCTTCTAGAACAACCTAGCTGTTCTTAAAATTCACTACTTCTAAAACTTGCAAAGGAGTTCCTCTTTGTTCCGCTATCCCCTTGCTTGAAAATATGAACTCTCCTCTACGTCAAATCTTCTACCAAAACATTACCAGTATGCTACCACCTCATTGGTATTCATCACAATTGTTACATGCGGTGTGTTCTTTTCCTTTCACTCTACTTCAATGAATTTTAATCACAGATTTAGTGGTAACGCTTACCAAACTTATGTAAATGAGGACAGATTTAATGTTGTCGAATATTGACCAACTTAACTGGACATGCCACCAAGAAGTGTGACCATCAGGTGAATTACTACACAAGTGATTGATATCTTTAAGCTACCAAATACTGTGGCCATCGCAATGAATGATTAAACCGTTGATTACAATCCTCATGCCTGACTAAACACCAAATAACAGACAAATATGAATATGTAACACTGATCAAGATCTACTAGTCTTAATAAGAGTAGAAAATAATTCTCTTATCTTTCATAACCTATATATATTATACCATGTACCAACTGTTGCAAACCTAATAACCTCCAAAACTAGGACTTGTGCAAAATCCAGACTGTCAAAGAAATATCTTGCCTTCCTGAATCGAAAACAGAACATGAGCTGACACACAAAATATATGTATCACAAGTATTGCAACCCTAATAATCTCCTAAACTAGGACTTATGCAAAACAAGCACACCGCTTTCCTGCCCTTGCACAAAACAATTCACCAGTTCTCAAGGGTTGCAAACCCAGTAACTTACCAAAGTCACTTCCGCGAACTGATTCTCAAAGAAACCACTTCCTTCTTCTCACGCATGCATGTGTGAGCGTGCTCTAGCACAAGACTAATACCCAGCACGCACACGCGTGCGCACCCACCCACACACACACACACTCTAAGCAAACGCGTGCAAGTGTGTGCGCGCACACACAACACTAATACCCAAGACCAACTAGACCAATATTTGCTACTTTTGCAGCGGTCGTGAATTGCATGACATCCACCCTGTAAACACTGAATACCTTCATCCCTTAAAAGCATTGACAGTGAAATGAGAATCTCATGAAAACAGTAGAAGAATATGATGAAAAAAGAGACAGATCAATTTCGTAAAGAAATTTCAAATATACAGAGAATTAAGCTGATTATCAAACATAACAAATCAAAGTAATATGATGAGCTCAAAAAAATTCAGTAATATGTACTGCTTTGTTACTTAAGAGTTCAGATGTCTAAAAAAAGGTATATCCGTTGTTCACTGGGAATCCAAAACTTAACTAAAGACAATTATAGAAATTTTCTTTAAGAAATCAATTAGCCCTCTAATTAGCAAAGCCAACCAACGCCTTGCCTGGGGGGGGGGGGGGTAAAAAACAAGTTACAGGGACGAATTCGAAATGGAATAAGTTTACAGGGACTGACAATAAGTAAGAATTCAAAATTAACCGGTCAAAACTTGGAAACTCCCCCATTTTTTTGGAAATAGGTGCGAAAAAGACTCACTGGTTTTTTGTAAAAATGGAATAATGAGGGGCTGAGAAACTTGGATCGCTTCTTCAAGATTTCATCACCTCTGGGCCCGTCGTAAGGAGGAGGGGTGTAGTCGAAGGGGGGCATTTTGGGAACGACGGCATTGCTGTTATTCTCTACGTCTGCAGCAGCCAACCTGCAAAAATTTCTCCCCAGCCCAACATGGGAAGAAACTTTGTTTAAGGCCCTTCTCATCATTTTTCCTTCACCCTCTTCCTTCTCTACCTCTGCAGCAGCCAATCCTTAAAAAGATTTCTCTCTCCCTCCTCCTGTTCTCTCTCTCTCTCTCAAGCTGTGTTTTTTGTTTACGTTCGAAGATGGGATCATTAATGGAGGAGAGGAGGGTGTTTTATATAGAAAGAAAGAGGGAGGAGAAGTTAATTTGGGAATAATTGGAGGGTAAACGACAAAAAAGGTTATTGCTGAATTCTGGCACTCTCAACGGTGTTTTTTGGTTCCGTTTGAAGATGGGATCATTAATGGAGGAGCAGAGTGTTTTATATAGAAAGAAAAAGGGGAGGAGAAGTTAATTTTGAGAACAATTGGGGGGTAAATGACAAAAAGGCTTATTGCTGAATCCCTGAGGCTCTTACCAAATATGTCCGCAAACTTAAAGTCTGACACAAATGTAGGACCGTTTCTTAATTAGTACGCTAATTACCCGCATGGAAGAAATTGATGAGACCGATGTTGAGAAATAAAGGTAGCTGAGGGTTTTCCTTTATTTGTCCAAGCAAATTTTTTTTTTTACTAAATTGTGAGTCAAAAATGTCTCTCGTATTATTAATAATAAGATTTTAATGAAAACATCCTGCAAGTACAGAAAATATATAGACAACATAAGCCTCTCAAGTTAAAAATAGTTAGTCCAAACAATTTGATTTGTGGACAAAAGAGGACGGTAAAATCCTCCAAGATCCACCTCCAAGTCTATTACAAATGTGTAGGATACACTTGGGATCCATTTAGAGCCGGGTGCTAATTGAAACCGTTCATTGAAATAACTACAATTACTCATATAATGATGAATGACTATGTTCAATTGATAAATTGGTTTGTTGATCCTCGTTGATAGAGGGATCCATTTCCATAAGTTAATTTGAATTTTTGAATCAATCAAATCCGTGAGAAACCACTATCATCTCTCTATTCTCTTTGGTGTCACTTATCTTTTTTTTTTTTTGTTTGGTGTTATAGAAGATTTAAGAGGGGAGGACATAGTAAAAAAAAAAAAAAAGAAGAAGAAGAAAAAGAAGAAGAAAGTAAAATGATTCCATATCGTGGTAAAAGAGTTTCTGGACAAAGAATAAAGAGAAAACACTGCTGAAAAGAAAGATTACTACATGCACTAACGAAAAAAGACTTCCCTGTATGTAATCGGTTCTCTTATTGTGTGTATCACAATGAATTTTTACAAATTGCTAAGTATTCTCCATTGTGATAAATTGTGAAACAAACTGCTAATCTTGAGTATTTACAAACTACTTTGTAGAGATTTGAACTTAAGACCTCGCTTATGGAAAAAGAGAGAGATATATCATATGCCATGAAAAGGATATATCACAGTGCATGTGATAAGTTCACTTTGTTAAGCATTGAAGATGCTAAGCATTGTAGTCAATGATACATGAGCTCAAACTCAGAACAAAATCCACTGCAATATGGTTACATTCTTAAATGCCAAAAAAAAAGGGCATATCTTCCCACTAAGATTTTTTTTTTTTCCTCTTTCGTTTTTCCTCTTTTCTCTTTTTCTTTCAAGCTAACAAGAACAAACAGAGCAAATCAATTATCAAGGAAAAATCTCTTGGAACACTCATATCGTAAATGATAGGATTTGAAGTCTAAACTATTTATTTTTGATAACAATGTCTTGACCTCCTCACACACTCACTTTGGTTCATGCCCATATTAAAGTATCTAAGTATCACAGCAAAGCAAACAATTGCATGAGACTCTACAAATAAAAATTCCCAGCTATCAGATAAGGTTAGGTCCCAGATATATAAATTCTTAAACCAAACCCAACTTGAAAATTTCAAGCGAACAAAAATCCAGACCATTGCATGTAAAAGATGCAGAAAATTAACTATTTCAGAATGATTTGAAAATTTTTCCAATGACCTTAAAAGAACACAAAATCATACGATCAAGATGTGTTCTCTGTTCCACGTTCATAAATGTCAGCTATGCTTCCTAAGCAGTGTTCAAATCAGCATAAAACTTTTCTTTAGCTCAAACATGACTACACTTAATGGGCCCACACTCAGCATTAAACCATGAATGGCAAACATTAGCTGAAGTGATAAGTGGTGCAGTTAAGTGCCGTAGAAATTTATCACATTACTCATACCACACTGTTGAAAGATTTTTGATGGAAGCCATATGAATCACGAATAGATTTCAACCACAGAACAATTACACGGTGATGCAAGCTCATCTTGTATCTATTGTATGCAAACGGACAAAGAACTAAGTGAACACAATTTTAGATGGTGAGATTTTGATCCATGATTTCGGGTACAATTGAAGTTCTAATTTTGTATACAGCACTACAAAAGTATGCAACCAACCATAGATCATTTTCCGTTGCCACAAGCATTGCTACAAGCAGGCATACCGATGAATGAGAGGTGCTGGAAAAGAAAGTAGACGAGGTTCTCAGAAAAATGCTCCAGTGGGTTCCCGTCAGCAAATGAACCCTTTTTAAGTGTCAAATTTCATATAGATAGAAGTGGAAACTCAATACTGATTGCACTGAAACAAAGTTTTCTTGTGAGTTCAGCTTATAATGTGACCAATTAGCTTAAAACTTTGAACTGATAGCTGCCACAGAAGAAAAAAAACTAGGGTCACATGCTAAAGAACAGAAATAATAATAATCAATTTAGTAACTAAAATGACGATATTCAATTGAGGCTGCATCGTTTACAATGCTACAACAAGACTTGGGCAATTGGCCCATCTTTGTGAACTTGTTAACATATCAGAGTAGGGAAAGCACTGGCAATGCTTTCAGATCCTGTTGTTATAACCTACCACAGCGAAAACAATAGGCAACCAACTCTTCGCAAAGACTCATTTTACTGAGTCTCATCATAGAATACGCTATGATGTATGCAGAACATGCTGAAGGGGCCTTATTGGATTGATGAAAGAGATTCCACATAAAAAACTCTTGTGCCTATCGCCTCGACAACGCACAAATAATAATGCTGGAAAAGAAAACTGAAGAAATAAAGAAACATGCCTATGTTTGAAAGGAGCTTGGAAGTGACTCATGTGTCTCTTGCAACAAATATAACAAGTGTCAACAAATTATCGTCGTCTCCTGCAAACTCTCTGTTGCCATGACACAGACAATTAGAAAAGTGTGTTAGCAATGGAGATACATTGAATGGGGACAGTTTTTGAAGTTTTGATGCACTCAGTGCTTAACATGTCATCACGCAACAACCAACACTTCGGAGATTGCCAAGCATGCCTAAAGGACAAAGTGATAGAGTTTCCTTTTAAAATGCTTCTCTTCAGATCTACATATTTTATTCATTACATTACTGTTACATAAAGCAAGCCTTGTTACTTTTGTTAATATAAAAGGATCAGCAATTAGGACTTCACTTGTGCAACCTGCAGCCAATAGTGTTAACAGAAGTTTATGTTGCTTTGTAGTTGAAAGTCTAAAAGAAAATGTGCAAATCAGGCGTAACTAGTAAGACGGGTAACAAAATCCTACATTCAGAGACCAAATCAGTGGTTGCAGAAATGTTGACAAGCAATCAGAATTAGGCAAACTGAAGATTTCTATGTGTGCGTTGTCATACAGTTTCTATACATATACATGACTGAACAAATTAAAAACAAAATTAACACATCAATTACATTTAGAAAAGGATAAAAATTTAGGATTGTTCAAATAGCCTGATACTCTATCATAGATGAAGCACACAGGAATATGATCTATTCTATATGTTAAATCTATTTTGTGCACATCTTAACTGCCTATCAGTCCTGGTCCTAATAGATAGGAGTAGAAAGATTAGCATCAATAGCCTGTGAGCCTACAGTTTTATCTTTATTAGATGTTTTCATACCAAAAGTATCCATAAGATAGCAAGAAATGCTCAATCTTTTGGGGTCAGCACTCAGGACTAATGAGGACCTAGAAATGCACAAAAAAATTTCTGTCCTGATTATAGTTGTTATATAAACAGAAATATCATATAATAAGCATGCAACGCCTGTTCAGATAATGCAATTAAAAAAGAAGAATGAAGTTCCATTGTTATTGCAGGTTCTCACGAATAACCCAACAAGGGTAGGTCGAAACAGTATAATATTCGTTATTTCTTTTTCTTTCCATCAATGAAGTGTTGATAAGTACGATTGAATAAAGAAAGATAGCCATTATAAATCAACACATAATGCAACTTCCATGCTCTAATAGGGCCATCGACAGGTAAGAAGGCAAGATCAAACAGGCTACAAGGCACATTTAAAACTCCAACAAGCATTTTCATTTAATCAAGCAGAAAGAAAGTGATAAGATAAGAAAGAAAGAAAAGAGTAAACAATTATTATGCACAATCTGATAAAACTGAATTTATTTGTAACACATCAACAATATAATAAAATTAATTGTTAAAGTTTGGACTGTGTGATGTAATACGAGAAGGGGAAAAGAAGAAAAAGGGGAAATTAGGATTTTGGAGGATAAGATCAATTTTGACTTCAACACCAAGGAGATCGCTCTCCTTTTCAGCACTTCACCATGCAGAGATTTAAATCACAAAGCAGAATTACAATGCAAAATTAAGAGTTTCTTAAATCAACTGAATTGAATAAAAGATTACAGGTCCTGACCTTATATAGGCCCAATACAAATGAAGTTTTCCCAGATATCCAATATGGGACTAAAGCAAAATAACATAGCATACTAAGCCTAGTCTAAAATAAAGAGAAAAGCCTAAATACAAATAAAGAGATAGTAATTCCCATCAATTCACCCCGGCTTCGAAAAATTCACCATTGGCGAATGGTCGCGACATGGATGATAAAATTGAAAGGAGGACTGCACAAACTCCTCAGTAGCGGGTCTCCTCAGCAGTGGTGGCTGCAATGGATGAACTGAAAACTGTTGTGGCATCCTGAATGTGCGATAACAAGTCAGGTCCTCGATGCGAAACATCGGGTTGATCCCAAGATCATGGAGAATATCGAGCTCATAGGCGATGGAACCAAACCTCTTCAAAACCATGTATAGACCACTGCGTCGAGTATGGAGCTTTCTCAAAGTTCCCAGTGGGAACCTCTATGGGTGCACTATAATCAGCACCTCATCACCTATTACGATGTCCTACAACTGCTTGTGAGACTTTGCAGTAGACTAATATTTATAATTGCTAATTGTCGTTTGCCTTGTGTCATGACCATGCACAACTCAAGTAAATATGGTACATATGACTGAACTATGACAATAGGTGAGATACCTACTGAAGAGGGTGAAAGCCAGAAAAATTCCTAGACCTAGGAGTAGAAACATTAATAAGAAACAAGAGAAAAATGAGATTTATTCACTAAGTAACATGGTGTCTCACTGTCCTTGGCGGTGACTGTTCTCTCCTTATTATTCCCTACATTCGACTTGGATTTGACAAGTTTCAACACTATTTTCTTTTCGTTAAATTTAACTCATAAGTGTGTTAGACCTACCCAGACTAGTTACATCCAAGTCATACAACTAAAGCCTACCCAATAAAATGAGAGCAGTGTCAATGGCTAGGACATCACACCACATAATCCTCGTAATTAGACATGTGGATAGAGACCTGACAACACTAGATAATAAATTGAGCAGTCTTATCAACTCAATTCATGTTGTATGAGTGGGGATGTGGTTCAGTCTTGAGACCCATCTTCTCAAGAGCAGTCTAGTGTGTCTTTGAGATTCATACATGTTCATATAAACTTATATTTTTGTGTTCTCACTATAGTTTAGCTATTATGCATATCCTAATTTTAAAACACATGCATTTAACCTAATGATCATGTTTGTTTATGACGGGGAACCGGGCGGGATTCTCTCCCTAGGGTTTCTCACCCAAAGTACACAGGCTACAAACCTTAAAAGCAATTTTCATTCATTCCAAAACTGCAGAAAACAATGGTAATCTCAGCCTTATATAGGCCTACAAAAAAATAACTCCCACCACAACCGATGTGGGATAATACCAACCAACAATAATAACAACTAAAACAAGCTACAATAAGATAAGATAAGCTAACAACTAAATCAAATAAATCATACTAGATGTCCCCATCATTCCCCCGGGGTTGGGGAAAACTCGACCCTGTCGAATGCAGATCTCAACTCTCAATCAGGCCATGGTGGTGGCCGTGGACCCAACATATATGCATCAAGGCTAAACTAAGGCGGTGTGGGTGGGACTGGCTTCTGTGACAGATCTGTTATACAGGATGACAACTCAAGCAATGCACAGGTAACAGAAAGAGACGCATCCTCTAGGATGAGAACTGAATCAATTGTACTCCGCACCATGAATAGTCTGACCTCCTGTGACTCTGTCTCCTGTAAGAAGATCTGCAAAGGATCGTACAAGTCAAGTGATCTTTGGGACACTGACACCCTCATAGTTGGTGTGGATGTCATTAGCTCCATGATAAGCTCCGCTGATAGATCTACTGAGTTCTTTACAAGAGGAAGATGCTTTTCTATCTTTGGCTCTGATTCGGGTTCATCAACAACTACTGGCTCTGGCCCTATCTTAGCTGCATTATCTTGTTCTGGCTCGTGCTCCAACTCAGCAACAACTTCTGACCCTGACTCCTCGAGAACGTCAGGCTCGACAAGGGCTGAAGGCTCTGGATCTGTGTCCCTCTTTGCAGCATGACTTGCTGCAAGTTTTTCTAGGGCCACCCAAATCTTAGTGCAGAGATCTGTGATTGACCGGCTCTCGGGCTCTTGCTCAACATTGGGCTCTTTATAGTCTGACTCAGATGAAGAAATGTGTGGAGCATAACGAGCGCGAAGAAAGTCTTGCAAGAGAAACCAATATCGACATAACTTATGATTGTTCTCTACCCAATAATATGGCTCTCCCACCAACTTCATTCGGGCATAGAGGCACTTTTGCTCAGATGTCAGAGAAAAATAATTGAAGAAAGTTTCAAGATTGTTCTCCCAGTCTTCATAACCGTAACGGTCATAAAAACCACGAAAAGTCGGGACAGTCGCATACATTTTCCATTCAACTTCCTTTGGATCACCATTAGTATGAATATATTGACCACAAAAATAAAATCCCATAAGGAAAATTTCAATGCATAAGCTCAAAAATTACCCAAGAATCTCAAAGGCTCAAACTGGACCCAAATCAGACTGTTGCAGGACTTATGCAGCACCAAATAGGGATTGTGGAGATCGTCTCTGCAGC
This sequence comes from Agave tequilana, assembly GCA_038442645.1. Taxonomy (NCBI): domain Eukaryota; kingdom Viridiplantae; phylum Streptophyta; class Magnoliopsida; order Asparagales; family Asparagaceae; genus Agave; species Agave tequilana. The sequence goes on along the minus strand of JAVJIF010008183.1, from coordinate 72,874 downwards.
TTGAACGCTGCGAAAATCTATCTAGTAGCTCCGGGGCTCTGTCACGAACCCAATGCTTCAAACAGAGCTCAAAACGGACTCCGAACGGGCAAGCTTTGGGTTTTTTTGTGTGGGGGGGATTTACAGGAATTGGAGGTTTACTGTTCACCAACTCGATGCGGAACTCTGCAACTCAATGGTGCTACTAGATCAGCACTGTAGCCTGCGGATCAGTTGGAATCGGATTTGAATCACCAACTCGAATCACTCGCAATTGACCAAAATCAGAATTTCAAACTCAGATCTGTATCAAAATCCTAATTCACAGCTTCATCTTGCACCCAAATCAGAATTCCAATTTGCACTCAAATAAATGCTTCCTGTTGCTATCTTTGATGAGCTCTGTTTCCACTTAAAAAGATAAAAATTTTGTTTCCACCAAACCTTCTCGAAGCTCTGTTGAAGATGAGGTTGATGAAGTGGATCCTGGTGATGATTCAGTGGTGAAGAATATTGGCGGCGGCGATCTGGAAACGCCAAGAAGAGATGGCGACGGGCTCAAGATGAAGACGAAATTGAGACGTTCGACGAAGCTTTGGAGAGGCGGAGGAGATCTGATGACCTCGATGACGGGGCCTCGGCCGTCGCTTGGATGCCGCTTGGATGCAGGGAAAAGAAAAGGAGATGCAGGACGCCAACCAGAAGAAATTAATCCCAAATCAAACTCCAAATCAAAACTTCAAACCTCTCCCCAAATTAGGTTGCTCTGTTGCTCCGCTCTGTGGTGCAGTTGCTCGGCGGAGCCAAAGAAAGGCAGAGGATCGACGACGGACGCGAACCAGAGAAGGACGGAGGACTCTGGAATCTGACGGCAACCAGGCGGGCTTCTGTTGACGGGAAGGGAAGTTGAAGATCGGCGTCGATTGGGCGAGGGTGCTCGTAGGAAGAGCTTCGAAGATGTTGTCAGGGTCGGATTCGCTGGAGGATCGTGGGCGCGATATTGTCGTCGATTTGAAGCTCTGGTGTTGATCGGAGCTTCCCGTCGGCTCGCAAGGAAAGCCGTGGAGGGATGCGCCGGCGGGGATCTGAGGTGTGGAGGTGAGCCGTGAACGCTTGGCGTCGTAGGACGTGAAATGATGAAGATCAGAGCTTCAATTGGAGATCGCGAAGTCGGTGGAAGTCCGGCGTAGATCGGAGCTTGATCTGATCTTGTCGTCGAAGAACAGAGGCCAGTGAGATCAATCTCTGGGTGGTTCGAGACCTGCGAGGAGATGGACGAGATCGGGCTGATCTCTTGGTTGTCGACGCCGTTCGAGTTCCGCGAGAAGATCGGAGGCGCTTGTAGCGGAGATCAGAGGCGGCGGGCGAGAGACGAGGAAGAGAACAAATTCTGAGGGCAGGGGGTGCTCGGAGGCGTCGTCTGAGAAAAGGAGGGAGATGAAGGAGGTCCTCTGGCGATGCCGTTGAAGAATTATTTTGTGAAGTAAAGTCGCTGAAGGCTTTGATCTGCTGGCTGCTTCGATCTGAAATTGTTTTTGAAGCTTGTTTGAGGCGTTTGCTGGAAGATGAAGGCGGCAGCGAACAGACCGAATGAGCGATGCGGTGGGGTTCTTGGTAAACAGATAGAGATTTTTTCTTTTTTTTTCTTTTTTTTGTGATGGCGGCGCGACGCTCAGACGAGGAGAAGAGAAAATTAGGGTTTTAATTTTGAGAGGGGAATTTTGTTGTGGATTTTCTTTTTTTTGGTGTTTTGGAAGAATTCAGGAATTTAAGCTCTGATACCAAGATGACGGGGAACCGGGCGGGATTCTCTCCCTAGGGTTTCTCACCTAAAGCACACAGCCTACAAAGCTTAAAAGCAATTTTCATTCATTCCAAAACTGCAGAAAACAATGGTAATCTCAGCCTTATATAGGCCTACAAAAAAATAACTCCCACCACAACCGATGTGGGTTAATACCAACCAACAATAATAACAACTAAAACAAGCTACAATAAGATAAGATAAGCTAACAACTAAATCAAATAAATCCTACTAGATGTCCCCATCAATTTATATTTTTGTACTTCATGTTTTGATTACAAGTTTAGATGAAACTTTTATTAAAACTTGGGTTTATACTTATAAAACTAATGACCCACATTTGTTTATCATGTGTTTGAGCTTATTACTCATTTGTACCCATTGGATGTACTTGTATAACCTTATTTTGATGATTCTTACATCTTTACTTGTTTTCCTTATTTTTGTACATGTTTTCATAAATAATATTTAGCTTCATGTATATGTCAATTTTGTCTATAACTAATAGATATACATGTATATCCTAGAGTCATTAGCTTTCATGCAAAATTATATTATGGACTCGTTTGTGTTTGAGATATGTATGTATACTTTTAGTTTAGACAAAACATATATATACATTGAAGCTTGTTTAGTTTTGATAAAAATTTTAACTTTGACGATTTTTATGTTTATTTTCATGAATATGTCATTTATATGATTCTTATACACTCACATTTTTATGTTTACTCATGACTTTGTTTCATAAGCACATTTTTGAACTTTATAGATCTTGAGTGATAACTTTTGTGTGATATGCATATTTCATGAATATATATTTGTTTTTATTCCTTACTTGAAAGATTTCGTACTAGTTTTTAAAATTATCATAAAACTAGTTTCATTATTCTTCAATGTGGTAGTGTTTTTCAAACTATGCCAAAATAATTTTCAATTCGTATTTTGAAAAACCCCTACAATGTAAAGGGCGAATGGTTGAACAACCATGCCTTATGTACCTTATTGAATATCTTTCAAACATGTGCATGAATAGGGTGGCAGGTATGAGATATACATGATTTCAATGAAAATTCCTTTTGTATACTCATATTTTATTTTCTTATACATGTATACACCAAATTTCAAGTGGTAATTTCATTTCATACATACATATATAATTTAGATTTTGCTTATTTTGCAATACCATATAATTTATTTAAGCACAAAAGGTTTATGATAAGCTTGATTTTATTCTCAATGTTTACTAGTATATCTACAAGCTTATGCATTGATTTCAATTGATATTTTTTTAGTATCAAAATATATTTTATATTTCACTTACAATTGATATCAAGATGTACTTCAGTTATGAGATATACATGATTTTTAAATGAAAATTCATTTTGTATACTCATATTTTTTTATATGAATCATATCTAACTTGTTTTTCTCTAATACATACATACAAATGTTTTTCTCGTGCTTTAAACATACATGTTCATACATTATTGAGCACAAATTATTTCTTATTAAGCTTGATTTAGTCCTTAATGTCAAGTGTTTATCAATTGGTATCATATACAAGCTTATACATTATTTTTATTGATATTTCATAAAAGGGGAGAAAAATTCTTGTTTCAATTGGTTTTATTTTCATTTGTTATCTTACTCCCACTATTTATGATGAAAATACTTTATTTCGGTATATGATGACATTTTCAATATTGGTATCAATAATCTTAAATTGATATTATTCTCATATTGGTATCTATATTGCATAATGGTTTTAATGTTTACCTTAAAAACTTTAATTTTACTTTCAATTGGTATCATACCTTTCTATTAGTATCAATTGGCAAAAAAATGTTTAATTTTCAATTAGTAAAAAGATTGTTTTACTTTCAGTTAGTTTCTTTCAATTGATTGTTTATTATTGGTATAAAAATTTGTTTCAAAATATGTTTAGTTGGTTTTGTTGTTTGTCTTCACCCCTTTGTTGATGAGTGACAAAAAAGAGGAGAAAGATTTAGGATTATATATGCAAGTTTTATTATGTGTTTATGCATATTTATCTTTTATTTGGCATCTTGAGCTACAGTGCATATCTTTATATGTTTATTGATTATGCATAAGTTAAGGGGAGAGATTTTATAAAAGTTAATCTTAATCTATGCATATATAACCTCATAAGTTTTGTCATCATTAAAAATGGGAGATGTTGGTCCAGAGACCTTTCATTTTAGTTTTGATGATGACTAACTTATGAAGGTTAGTTTGATAATGATCTTGTGTTTAATAAGTTTCAGATATTGATCAAGATCTTAGTAGGTGATTAGCTTCAACAAAGAATTTAAAATAAAGTTTTAGAGCTAATACATAATGATTCAAGAGCTCGCGCCTCAAGATAGCATCTAACACTCAGTTAGAGTCAAGCTCATTTGGATAGTATTTGGATCGAGTCGACTTAGAGAAGAAAATCTACAAGAAGACTTCAGTTTGTTTTATTTTGTTTATTTTAGATCTTGTGTAAAGATAGACTAGTGTTGACGTACTCAAGTTGACACACACACAAAAGTTTAAATAGTTTTGTCTTCGGTTTAACCGGTTTTGAATTTTCAAGTATACATTTATCGTTTTCATGAATAGATAGAATCAAAAGAAGTTTACATAGTTTATATGTATAGCGGATCCATCCATCTACATTGTTTAGATCATATTGTCTAAAAATTTACTTTGATGTATATCTAGTTCATGGTTTCAAGTTTTGTTTTTAACAAAAACTTAGTTTTGAATTTATTGTCAAAACATAAATATATCTATTATATGTGTATTGAATTCTATCCATACACAATATGCTTCAAAAGTGTTTCTATATCATGTTTTTGTATTTATACAAGTTTTAGAGAAAACGAATTTTCATTTCAAAATTCAAGTTTTGAAAAATACTGTTTTTGATTTAAAGTTAAAATTTTATGCCTCAAAAATAATTCAAATTGTTTGAAATATGTGTTGAAGTTTAGTCACACATATTTGTTCTTCAAATATTTATAAAAACTTATTTTGGTGAATTTTATGTGATTTTATGAGATTTTATAGGTATTAAAAAGTCCAAATTTTCAAACCTAAAAAACTCAGCCTGAGACCTCTGGCGGTCGACCGACCGGTCGACCGGAGCTCGGTCGACCGGGCGGTCGACGGATGTGCATAGACATGCACAGCTTGCCTTGGCCTATGGGCGGTCGACCGTCCAGTCAACATGGATCTGGCCTCGGTCGACCGTGCGATCGACCGACGAGAAAGTTCACTCTCTGGTTCTGGCCTCGGTCGACTGGGCAGTCGACCGACAAGCAAATTGCCTAGGGGTTGTTGACCGGCCGGTCGACCGACAGCCCCAACAGTTAGAAATCTGACCGTTAGTCGGTCGACCGAGCGATCGACCGACAGGTGAGTTTTGACCTGATCTGAACCCCAACGGCTATATTTTCAGACCCTATATATATGAGTCCTTTGAGGCCAATTTTAACTAAGTTTTTTTAGAGCAATTTTTTCCATTTTCTTAAGGGTTTTCAGCAAGTTTTTAAAACAAGTTTTTATGCCAAAAATTCTCTTACCTTTATTTGTTTCAAAGTTTTTAAAAAATCAAAGAAAATCAATATTTGGGAATTCTATTTTTGTTCTTCATTTCTTTATCTATCAAGAAGTTTTTCCCAAGAATTTTTCTTTGTGTTTTCTTTTCTAAAACACTTAGTTTTTCTCACACTTGAGCTATCAATTCAATACCTATATATAGGATCTTGTTTTGTGAGAAAATTGTTTGTGATCTTTCAAAATCACCAAGAGAGAGTTTGTGATCATTGGATCACCAAGTTGTAAAAATTTTTTTTGCTTTGTGCTTGGCTAGGTGCTCACCTCTTGTGCAGAGGTTTGTGTTAGAGAGAGGAGTTGTGTACTCCTAGTGTAGAGCTCTAATTCCTCAGTGGAGGTCCCTTTGTGAAAGGTCCTGTGTGAACATAGTAAAAATCTTTCTGTATGAAAACGGGAACGTAGAGTAGTGGCTCGAACCTCGAAACATATCTCGGTGTTTGCGTTTGATTCACTATCTCTCAACTCTATCTCTCTTTATATCTTGAATTGTTTTACATTGCTCATATTCATATGCTAGATATAGTTTGTGTGTGGCCACTTATGTTCAACCAAGAGCTTATTAAAGCACCTCAACTCTTAGTCTATGAGAAATCTAGAGAAATATTTCCAGAACCCTTCACGGGTAATTTAGGCTCATTCTTAGTTGCACATAGTGTGTTTGCAATTAAATTTTTAATTCCGCATTATTTGCCCCAGATTAGCTAGTACACCTATTTAAAACCCCCCCCCTCTAGGTGTATTTCATTGTGTTCTTAATCCCTCAAAGCACCACTGTCCCACAATCATCTCCTAGACTACTTAACTATCACATTCACTCTTGGTGTGTGTGTGTACCTTAAATTTCATAATGTTGTTTATATCTGTCATCTATCCAGCTTAGACGTGAGTAACTCACTACAAGAAGCCACTCATGAATTGGCCAAAATGCGACTGCTAATATGTGACCTGCCTTTGTCTAGCAGAGGCTTTCGGAATGAGGGAATATGCCTCTAGCATTTCTAACATTTGTCACCATATCAATTCATCTCACACAGCAGATGCATCTGTTCTAGCAATTCTTTGCTGATTTTCCATCAACTGCACGTTGTTTCCTACCATCTTAGTGAAAGATGGGATTTATTTACTTGACATTGGCTTGACAAAAAAAGAGTAAACAGCCATAACTTTGAAAATAAGCAACTGTCAGTACTAACTAATAATATCTGAATACACTCATCTTAGCATCCCTCACAACATTCTGAGTGGCTTGTCAGTAGCAATGTAATCACTTCTCTACAGCACAAAGGATGGCTCAAAATTCACAATATTCATACTTCAGAAAAATCACAATAAGCATGTAACCTCAAAATTTTGCATAATATAAAGTTTCGTGATGCTCTCAGATTGCAAAAGAGTAACCTACTGAAGCATTTGATGAAAGAATCAACTAAGAATAGCAAGAATTTCAGATGTTAATATACAGGCAATGTAAACAACAAAATCAAGTATGCAGGCAATAATTGAACAATTAAAAGACCAACCATCAAATTTACTGCATATGACAAGAAATAGGACACATGAAACCTAAAGAACAGAGTAGAAAGTGTGAAATAGTCTTTAACCATGTTAAAACTCTCTGAAAGTCAGGTTAAGACGTCCTGACTTCAGATTGCTCTCCTCCATGAGGCGCTTGGGAGCAGTGTTCTGGTTAATGCCTGGAACTCCATGGAATATTCGCCTCGATTTACCACCAAATATTAGAACATCACCAGATTCAAGCAGAACTTTCTGAGCCATATTTTCATCCCTTCCATCTCCATATAAGAATTCTGCAGAGTCACCAATAGAGAAAGAAACAACAGGTAGTCCTTTCTGAAGGCTCTCTTCACTCTCATCTCTATCCTGCATGCAGCAAAAATTACATTGTTGTAAATGAACTGTAAACATATCTATAACAACAAGATAAACAAAGTGGGAAGACAAAGATTCGATCTTGATTAGGTGGTGGTTGGTGTGCAAAATTTTATTCTTAATGATTAGATTATGTATAACACCTATTGACATCAACATTTTGCCTGAATTTTGTGATACATCATGAAAACGGTTTACAAATGACTTTTCAACCTAAGCAAATTTTCCCATAATTGTTCAAAAAATGCATTTCGCAAGGAAAAATTTATAGAACTATTCAAATTAAATAGTAAAAGAAAAAAGGACATGTCTGAAATATTACTTGATGGAGGCCAAGTCTTCCATCATTACTGTAGAAGTTGACAATGCAGATGTCAGGTGACATCCGTGGAAGTTCTTCTTCAACAATTATACTGCTATTGGTTTTCCTTGTTACATCATAGGCAACTTTAAGAGCTCCATCAACAAACTTTTTAAAATCTTCAGGGATTTCAGGTGGTGTAGCTCCATCAACTGGGCGCCTGTCTTCATATTTTCTTGATTCTGGGTCCCAATTCTTACCCAGACACATCATCTGCAGACGTAACTTTGCTCCATCCCCATAACCCGGTCTATAGAATCCTCCCACACCAATACCAAGCTCGCGACATTTCTGAACAATCTTGACCTATAAAGTATAAGGAATAAAAGATGCAAAAAATTACATAATATTTCATAAACTGATATAATAAGTTTCAAGCACATGCCACGGCTTCTAATATAAAAAAAAAAAACAATTAATAAGTTTGATTAACAAGAGCCACATTTTTTTTCATTATCAAAGAATAAATGGCTCTGATTTTATTATAAACTTTCTCAGACGTGTAAGAAAAATCATGATAGAAATGAACAACACCTACTTCAATCAATAGTGCATGGTAATTGTAGCAGGTCTAGGTGTGAACTCTAGGTACATGTGCTGAGTTTATCAACCAACATAGTGTAACTGTAACATATTCTTCAACATTATACACTTTAAACCAAAAGAAATATTTCCGACGATGATTCCATTATTTGAGAGAAATCTTTATCTCAAAACAGAAATACTAAACTTTCACACAGTCATCCATTAAAAGGAATTTAAATGCATTGCTTAATAACCAGCTATAGTTGTTTCTAGTTTTGAACATGGTCCAACAAGTTTTAGTATATATTAGCATGATGAAGTAAAATTTAACAACCAATTATTTGAGATTGACTTCTGTTATGAACATCCATATGGAATCTTTACCTGAAATGACTAGTGGATCCTGGATACACAAGTAACCATTTATTAATTTGCATTCAACAATGAAACAAAAGCATAATAAAAGAATGTAATTAAAAAATAAAGTCATGAGAAATTCTTAAATAATTGTCAAAAGATAAAAAAGGGATTTGTGCAGTGCAAGGTTAGATTCCAAAAGCACTGGATAAAAGGTTTTCCGATTATGTGTAACATAAGCTTGAGCAATGTCAATCCTCACTAGTGTGAAAAGTGAATACAAAAGGATCAGCCAATAGTAACTCAAACCTGATCATCATGGCCCAAATATTTCTTTAGCAAAACCATTCCCGGTCTCAAATATTCATGCTGAGGATCATCCTTGGAGCACTGAGCTTCTTTTCTTTTCTCTCTATTTATTTCAAGTAGTGATCTCTGTAATTTCACACCACCAACACTCGGCGTCCTGCAGATGTCAAACACCCTTCGCTCAGAATCACCTTGGAACTTCTTGCACTATCATTACCCATCGACCTCTCAGGAGAAGTTTTTCTCAAGTGAGGTCCAACAGTCTGTGGAGATTTATTCATGGGACTAACAACAGGCGATACAGAGCGTTCTCTAAATAATGAAGAGTTGCCAGCAGATACCTGTACATTCACTTCAAGTAAATCTAGAATATAAAATTTACAGACAGTGACTAAAATATAATTTCAACACCATCATCACAAAAAAGAACAAAATGCAATATGTATCAGAAATAACAAATCATAATTATATTGCATTAAACTTTTTCATATAGAAAAGCAAGAATATGACAAATCAAGCAAATATATAGTAGAAATACAAGCAATTCCCACTAAGAATTCAATATAAGAGATAAGGGAAGCTGAAATATGTGCCAATCTGCAAAAAATTCAAAGTGGAACACTAATGCAACATTGATTGTTTCATTAATTGGATGATACTAAAATTATGGAGTTTGATGATTATTCACTTTGCCGGAAGAAGGAGAAAGGGGACAATGGGTGTCCATACAGGGGTCGATTATCCCAAAGGTTTTGGTGAGGTTCACAAGGGGACTCTCACCTCTTTCTTCCTTGCAAATTTCAATACGCAGACATGGTCCTATTGATTAAGAGATTGCAATCGAACTTCATGTTGGTATAGCCAATCAAGATAGGTCGGTTGACAAAGTGTTGAATTAATCATCATCTGGCCAATGAAGGAGTTGTGTCTTAATTGTTTGGAGACTTGTTCTTTTCCTCCAAGTTTATTCTAATAGTGAAGTTTTTTTTGACTGGAAGACGAAAAAGATGGAAAAACAAAGATAACGACATGAACTATGGCATGCATTTCTATAGATACTGTTGTTACATTTGGTGTCTTGTTGCTTACAATGTGTTAGATTATAATTTCTTTTCTGTTATGAGGGGTAAAGATATATGTGAGGTTTTCATAAATGTTTATGTTCCTCTATTTTAAGTTCTTATTAATGAAATGCTGGAGGGCTTATGCCTCACAGTTTATCTCCCAAAAAAAAAAAAAAAATTGATTATTTCATTGTTTCCAACATGCACTGGCACTCTTTCTTCAAAACTGGGAGGTGGTATTGTTCCACTATAATGCAATTTTAAGGTATATGGGCGAAAAACATGCAGATGAGAAAATGGGTATTGTCAAAAAGGCGTCAAATTTCAAAATGAAAACCATAAATTGCAACAGTAAGTGGAGGTAACCCACTGCGGCATTTCATCAAACAGATGGCATGAAATTTGAGGAAGCGCTCACCGATCCTCGGCCATAGGCAGAGCCGTGCTTGCTTGGTTGGGCATCTGGAGTCCTGTAACCCTTCTTCATCTTTTGGATGAGAAAGAGGAACGATAAGAACAACAAAAGGAAGAGGAAAACGCTAGAAAACTCTTGTGAAATGAAGAGGCACGATGAAGAAGATGGAGCATGAGATGTGATTGAAGAGAAATTAATTAAGATTTAGGTCTTCTTTTTATTAGGGTTCGTTTTTTGAGAAATCAGGAGCTGGGTGGATTCAATTCTCGCAGAAATGAGGAGTGGAGAATCGAATTGAAGGGGCCTTCCATTTCCCAGGCACCGTTTACTGTGCGCTTGAGAGAAATAACGTTATTGGTTCGGTCGCTGATCCTCAGGGGTGGCATTTACTATCCGACCCGATAACCCGCCTAACTCATTTGTTAAATGAGTCGGGTGTGGGTTCTTAGTTAAACTCGTTTAACATACCTATAACCCGTTTACATTAATTCATGAATTATTGCGTTCCCGAGTTAGTGGCAAATTATCTTGGAATTATTCCGGAATTAAAAATCGAATTATTGACGAGTGTTATCCGGTTTATTCACGAATATTTAGCAAAGTACTGGCAAAATTTTTGTCCAATAAATTCTCGAATTATTTGAGAATTTCGCAAAGTTACATGTTCGAGTAGGGTGTTAAGATCTAGTAAACCCCTTTATATTTTTTCTTTTTTCCTTTTAACAAAAAGGTGAACTATTATGAATTATTGATGAACTATCACCAAATCATTGGCGAGTTTGTTCCAAATTATCGGATTATTCCCGAGTTTATCCTTGGTTATTCGCAAATCATTCCCATTTTTAGAATCATTCGCGATTCTATTCCGAATTATTTCCAATTTCGGTGAATTATTCGCGAATTTGAACCGAATTTTTTGGCAACGTTAATCCTTCTTGTTAGCGCATCGTTCACGAATTATTTTTTTCAGTTTTGACCAAAAAAAATCCAACCACATTAGGAGGCCCTAACCCTTGGGTCATTCCTCCCTTTAATCGTGTGTAAAGACCAGCACTTGCCACTAGCTTTTTGTATTAATTGCAAAAATAATATTATAACAACCATATTTGCAAATTCAAAGGGCGACATACTCCAACATTGATTATATCATTGTCTAGTACATGCGCTAGCACTGGTATTATTATTCCAAAATAATAAAAGCTTGAGGTATTGTTTGAGAAACCATCAAAAATCCAAATTTGTCATCACAGATTGTACAGTAGCAATTGTTCACTAAAGTGGCTACATACCGAAAACAAGCAAAAATGAGTAAATGCGTATTATTCTTGAAAAGGTGTTAGAAGTCCAAATTAATTGCATGCCCATATTGCGACATTTTGGGCATGTTTGTTTCGTTGCAAAACGTCACAAGTCGTAAGTCGTAAAATGAGAATGAAAAAAGTAAACTGTAGCAGAGAAAAATATATTGTGTTTTACGGTGTTTGGTTGATAAAGTGAAATGTAAATGGAAAAGTATATTGTGTTTTACGGTGTTTGATTGATAAAGTGAAAGTGTAAATAGTAAAGTATATTGTGTTTTACGGTGTTTGGTTGGTATTGTAAAAGTGTAAGTGGAAAAGTTGACCACGAAATTAACTGTAGCAGTGATTTAAATATTATAAATAATATTAAATTAAATCTATTATTGCAAATTAAATTGTATTAATAAATTTGAGATAAAAAATTAATAATCTTAATATTTTATTTATAACAATAATATTAATAAAATATTAGTATAAATAGTAAAATATTATTAAAATATTAACTAAATAAATAATATAAAATTCAAAAAAAATCTATAGAACATTAATAAAATTTTAAGAATACTAATAAAATATAAATATTAAAAAATGTTACAACAATAATAAAATATAGTTATAATATTATAATATTAAAAATACTTGAAAATTATTATAATATAAATTTTATTATAATATTATTGTAATATTATAGAAATATAAAATTAATAAAGTAAAATATAATTATAATTTAATAATAAATTATCATTATAGTATTATTATACTGAATTATTATTACAATATTAACATAATAAAATATTAATATAATAATAAAATATATTATGATATTAATAAAGTAATTTTTATATTAAAAATAAATAATTAAATATATAGTAATTTTATATTAAAGTATAATACTGTTATATTAATAAAATATTAACTCAAAATAAAATAATAAAAAATGGAATAAGTATTAATAAAATAATAAAATATTAAATTAAAATATTAAATTAAAATAGTAAAATATTAAATATTAAAACAATAAAAAAGTTAAAGATTAAAAATATAAAATAATTAAATAATTAAATAAAAAATTGAACACTATTAAAATATTAAATATTTAATAATATTTAATTATATATTGATTATCAAGTAACTGTTTTGAACTGTAAGTATACTACAAGTGACAGTTACATGACCACAAAATTAACTGTAGCAACTGCAAGTAGGAAAATATGAGTGTAAAAGTGAGATTTACATGACCACAAATTTAACTGTAGCAACTGCAAGTGGGAAAAGAAGAGTTGCAAAAGTGTTTTGCATTTTGCATTTTGCAAACGAAACCAAACAACTTTAAATGTAAAGTTGCAAAATTTTTTGCATTTTGCAAACGTTTTGCAACTTACCAAACACGCCCTTTATCAAACAAATAGCGTGCAGATTGAGAAAGCGCTCGCCGATCCTCTGCCGTCGGAAGAGCCACGCTTGCTCGGTTGCGCATCAGGAGCCCCGTAACCCTTCTTCATCTTTTTCAAGAAGAAAGGTGAACAGAATAAAAACAATCGGAGGAAGAAAAAAATGGGGGGGAACTTTTACGCAATGAAGAGGCACGATGAAGATGAAGGAACATGAGATATAAATAGAAGTTAAATTATTGATAATTAGGTCGTTTTGTTAGGCTTCGTTTTTTGATAAATTACAAGGTGGGTTCAGGTTCCGTAGAAATGAGAAGGGGAAGAGAATTAAAGAGACGTTTCAATTTCCCAGACACCTTTGACCGTGCGGTTTGAATAAATAGTGTCATTAATTAGTGGGGCCGCTTAGTCTCCGGGGTATTAATTATGACCGCACTTAATTATCCAACCAACCAATTCCCCGCTTATAACTCATTTAGTTTTTTTTTTTTACATTTTTTTTTCTAACGCAAAAGGCGAATCGAAAATATTTCCGAATTATTGGCGAATTATACTCGAAGTTTCAAAGAATTATTTCCCCAAAATGGTGAATTTTCCCGGAAATTTTAACAAATTATTTCTGAATTATTTGCAAATTGTTACTGTTTATTCGTATTATTTGTGTTATATATATATATATATATATATATATATATATATATATATATATATATATATATATATATATATATATATATATGAGAAAAATGTATATCAGCCTGCGGCTGAGAGAACTCTCTCAGCCTGCGGTGACGTGACTCAATTTTGTCACCCCACTAACTTGCGGCCCGCTTATAGGTAGAAGTTAAATTACTAAATACCCCTTATGAAAAGCTACTCTTTCGGTAACTTTCGTTATTGTTTATTATTATTTGCCCACAAGGCAATTTTGGACCGCTCGTTGTCAGATTTAGGTTATTATTTATTATTATTTTTTCTCCTTTTTTTGCCGCTCTTTATAGGATTTAGGTTATTGCTTAGAAATTATTTACAGTGCAAATGTAAACAATGAACGACATTGCGACCAAGGTCGCATAAGTCTACAGTGCAAACATAGACATCTGCGACCATGGTCTACACTGCGACTAAGGTCGCAATCATCTACAGTGCAAACATAAACAACTGCGACCAGGGTCAATAATGCGACCAAGGTCGCATAAATATACAGTGGTCAATAATGCGACCAAGGTCGCATAAGTATACAGTACAAACATAAACAACTTCGATCAGGGTCGACACTGCGACCATGGTCGCATAAGTATACAGTGCAAATATAAACAACTGCGACCCGGGTCGACACTGCGACCAAGGTCGCATAAGACTACAGTGCAAACATAATCAACTGCGACCCGGGAATTAAAAAAATGACGTTAAATACACTGCGACCATGGTCGCAGGACACTACAACGCATATTGAGACAACTGCGACCCATGTCGCAGTATGTAATAAACAAAAAGGACCTTTCATATACTGCGACCAACGTCGCATTCGTATAAAATAAAAGACCAAAAAAAAATTAAAACTCTACGATCTAAGTCGAACAGATCTGCAACTATAATTTTAACTACTGCGAACGAGTTCGACAAATAGTGTATGAAAAAAAAATTTGGCTTAAAAAAATATTAGCATGGTTGCATACATATACATCGCTTTTTCAAAAAATACTGCGACCATGGTAAAAATAAAAGGAAATGTTTTTACATTAGGTAAAAAGTTGTGAGTGAGGGTATTTTCGGAAAATACAATGTTGAGGTGACTGACATTAAATTAGGCGGGATTGTTCAGGTTTTTGTCCGCCAAAATTTATGACAGATTTGTGGATCTGATGTTGCCACGTTCCGCCGGCTGAGAGAGTTCTCTCAGCCGCAGGCTGAGGTACAGTAACCCCTATATATATATATATATATATATATATATATAATATATATATATATATATATATATATATATATATATATAGAGAGAGAGAGAGAGAGAGAGAGAGAGATGGGAATCAGCTCACATAGGAGGCAATTCTGTCCTATGTCGCACTTAAAAATCATATCTTCTGAATTTTTTTTCACGATCCGACCGCACATTATCATCTTCATGTTCTAAGATGCACACATATAAAAAATCAAATGATTTAGAGTTCGTTTACACATTGATCTAATCGTTCCATTTTATTCTACTGTTAAAAAATCGTTAATGTTTGAACCCAAAGAAAATGAAGTAAACAAACTTCAAATCAGATGATTTTTTTATGTAAATATCTTAGAATATAAAGATGATAATGTGCGGTCGAATCTTAAAAATTCAATCGAAAACTTGAGTTTTGAGTGCGACATAGGACGGAGTTGCCTCCTGTGTCAGTTGATTCTCATTTTTCTCATATATATATATATATATATATATATATATATATATATAGAGAGAGAGAGAGAGAGAGAGAGAGAGATACTTGGTGCATGCGGAAGGATTCGGGCTCAAATCCGTCCTACTCAAACTCAATCTCACGACATTCAAATACTACATTCACTCCGTTGAAGCTGATCTACATTGTTTAGAGTAACAAAAAATCAAAAATCAAGTGTTTTGAATACTTTTACTTATCCATTAAGTAAGCGCAAAATGAACGACCGAAATAGTGAGTTGGCTAGTTTAACGGTGTATAATATTTGAAACCTAATAAAAATTGGTGTGTGGGGTTTTTTAAATATTTAGAGCATGACCAAATGGTCGGATCTAGAATTTATATGTCTAAATTCATAGATCTAAGTAAAATGTTATTTTTGGTCGTTCATTTTGCGCTTACTTGATGGATGGGCAAAATGTATTCAAAATATTTGATTTTAGTTACTTTAAACAATGTAGATCAGCCTCAACGGAGTGGATCTTGTATTTGAATGTCATGGGATTGAGTTTGAGTGGGAAGGATTCGGGCTCGAATACTTTCACATGTACCCAAGTCTATCCATGTGTGTGTAGGGTAGGTGTAACTAAGTTAAATTACACACACCTCTTTTCACCACACACAAAAAATATTTTTTAAACACCTTATGGGGACCACTCACATTAATTTTATTTGCATCTCACGAAGCAAAATTTTTTGTGTGGTGGAAAGAGGTGTGTGTAACTTAACTTAGTTACACTTATGTGTATTGTAACTCTTCTCATAAATAAATAAACACACACACACACACACACACACTTGTGTGTTAGCCCAGAGGCCTTTCACCTTAGTTTTGATGATGACTAACTTATGAAGGTTAGTTTACTAATAATCTTATGTTTACATAGTTTCAATTATTGATCAAGATATTAGTAAGTGTTTATGTAAGATCCCTAGCTAGTAATACAGTATTTTCAATTTTTCTAAAATATTATTTTAATTTACTGATTATTTTAATTACTCAAGTTAATTTATTTCTCTCTTGATTACTATTGTTGAATATGCGAATTATTTTCAGATAGTATATGGTTCTTCCATTATTATTTATTGTTATTCTATTTAGTGTATCATTATTTATTACTAGTGCTCAGTAATTATTATTAGTGTTCTATTATTTTGTAATTTAGTATTGCAAGTTGTTATTGGTATTATTAATATTATTATTTTGGTTAGGTAATGTTACTACTAATGTTGGATTATTTTGTAGTGGTATATTTCCCTTACCCTTGATTCCTATTCATGCCATATTCCCTTATATCCTTGTGCCTACCCGTTATCCTCTATTAGACCCAATACTTAACCTAATTGGATCCTAACCCATTATACCCATTACCCTTTAGTATACCCATTAACTTATTGATCCAAACCCATTCCTAATCCAACCCGTTATCTTAATACCCAATACCCAACATGACTTCCTATATAATCCTATTGTTAACCTAACCCTAACCTAATCCTAATTACCTCATCTCCTCCCCAATACACAGCCGCTGCCACCATCTCACAGCACCACCCCCCTCCCAGATCCGCAGCCCCAGCGACCAGGCCGGCCTCCTCACCACACCGAGCACCAGATCCGCCCACCTCTTCTCCTCTCCCTCCTTGCAGCCGACCACACCACCACCTCCCCGCGGCATGGATCTCTTCTCCCTGCAGAACCAGACCAACCCCCCTTCTTGTTGGCTGCTCCTTCCCCTTGGCAGCACCACTCCCTCTCTTCTTCGTCAGCAGCCCGGAGATCCACCACCAGTAGCAGCCCACGGCATCCAGC
Source organism: Agave tequilana (assembly GCA_038442645.1). Classification (NCBI taxonomy): domain Eukaryota; kingdom Viridiplantae; phylum Streptophyta; class Magnoliopsida; order Asparagales; family Asparagaceae; genus Agave; species Agave tequilana. The sequence continues at coordinate 55,612 of JAVJIF010008183.1, read as the reverse complement.
GCCCCCCTCGGCCTCTGGTGGCACAGCAGGAAGCGCCCAGACCAGCCGGAGCTTCTCCGTGGCCGCTCGCTCCTCCTATGCACAGCCGGATCTCTTCACCAGCAAGCGCGACAGCAACAGCAGGCGCACCACCAGGCCGCGCGCACCACAGATCTGAGCCACTCTGATCAGCCCAGCAAATCCGGCAAGCCGAGCCCGGGATCTCCCCCTTGCTGCGCCTCTCTTCGATAGCAGCAGACCCAGCAGCGGACGACAGCCCCTAGGTGAGTGTTTACCCCTTTCGGTTCCTTTTAATTACATGTAATAGATTCCATTATAATTCATGTGTATATGTACATAGATTATAGTAGTGATTGTGTGTGATAATATGTGCAAGAGAGGGCTTATATGTGTTTTGTTGTGTGAGAGATCTGATATTCGGGAGCCTCTGTTTTCTGTTCTGGCAGAGGTATTAGTCGACTAATACCTGTTATTAGTCGACTAATACACTCTGTTAGTCGACTAACCCAGGAGCCTAGTCGACTAGTATAGTTTCCAAGAACCATTGAACTTTCTGTATTTTCCACTATTAGTCGACTTGATCACCTTATAGTCGACTAACAGTGTTTATAGTCGACTTACCCTATAGCCCTAGTCGACTTATAGACTGACCTGGAAGTGTGTAGCTCTCTGTATCTGTATCAGTCGACTTGCCTTACCCTGTCAGTCGACTTGACCTTGGTGTAGTCGACTATGCCCACTTGATTAGTCGACTACACTATCCTCTAGTCGACTTGTATATATCCCTAGTCGACTAATATCAGTCTGTTAGTTGTGTATGGTTCCTTGATGGATTGTGGACTTCACCCACGAGATATGTAATGGTTGTGGATGGATGTACATGATTTCTAGAGATGGATATTAGATGGAATGACTTGATCGAATAGATCTTAGATACATGTATATGTTATGGTACATAGTATTGAGATATCATGATAGAACTTATATGCATGAATATGTTGCGATACCGAGTGTTGGGATATTATGACTGATCATTAATAGAAGTGGTGATTGTGAAGACTTGGGAATCAGATTAGATTATTGGAGGGAGAGAGCTGTGCCTGATTATGGATATATGTTAGAACGGTGATTAATGTATCGGAGTACTTGATGTGTATTGATACTCGATTGTTATGGAACTATTAGAATCATGAGTCGGTTGTAATGGCTTTAGATTGATCTGGACTTATGTTATTTACATTGAATGATGATCAGTAAGTAGACATGACTTTATTAGTTGAGTATTTGAGGACATATCAGATATGACTGAATTAGTTGAGTTGTGACTTACATTGATCTTGAGTTAAAGGTTACCCAGAATCTATATTCCTTATATTGGAGCCTGATTTATATGGAGATGAGATTGACGTTGTTGGCATTTGAATTTGTTTAGATGATATGATGTGGATGTTGAGTATCAAGAGTAGATATTCTAGACCATAAGTTAATGGAGGATGATTCCCATATTTTGATATGATTCAGTATGTGTTGACTTGATATTCTTTTATTGTTGATGACTCATTCAGATATTGATATGGACTTGTTATGATGTTAGTTATTGGTTACTTTGAGAGAATGAGCTATTGTGATAGTAATCTATTTGATATCAGTGATGCTATACTTCGGAGTTACCAATTATCAGTTTGTTACTTATTAGTGAGATACTTGTTGGTGATTATAAGATGTTCATGTTCAGAGTTTATATGAGTTGTCAGTGATACATTGTGGTAGGGATTGGTGATCATGTATTTCATTGTTGATATGAGATGGCAGAGATCAGTTACTAGTTATAGTTGTCAGTGAGACTAGTTGTCTGTATCACCTTTGTGTTAGTGGCTATATCTCCGGTATCTTATTTCTGATGTCAGATATTAGTTGTCAGCTACTCAGTTATCAGATATCACAGTTGTCAGATATTATAGTTGTCAGATACCACAGTTGCCAGTTGTCAGATTATCAGCTAGTGTTGACATCAGCAGTTATTGGAGATATTGGTTACTATTACATATTAAATAACATTGATTGCTTATTAATAAAAGACATCATAACCCGGGGAACAGGGGTAATTGCCTGATGATGCATGTCGTGTATATTGGGAGGATTCTTATGGTACCGAGTTGTGGGTTCCAACCATGGAGAAAGGTAGTACTGGCTACCTATTTAGTTGTCAGTTGTCAGGGCTATGCCCGGATTACGGCGCCACACTAGTTGTCTTTTCGTGTGGGGCTGTGGTCTTCAGTTGTCAGAGCCTAGCGGTTTGTCCTGGTTCAGTGCCAGGGGTGTTAGACCGTGGTACCGGGCATGCACGGTACTCTTCCAAAACACATGCACTACATTGGCAGGCAGTTACAACAACGATAACATTGTTGATATGTGGGAAAACGGCTGTGGTATGGGACACAACTAAGTACTACATTAGTTAGGTTAATAATAACCAATCAGACTAGTGACATATCTAGGTTACACACCTTGACATCAGCTATTAGTTTACATTTGAGATAGTTGACCTTTATATCAGTTGTTAGTTACAGTTGTGATAGTTGTCTTATATCTTTGTTGATATTGATATCAGATATGCTTCAGTTCAGATGTTTATCATATCATGATATTTAATTATCTTATATCTGCAGTTGTTTATCTGTTATTCAGTTGTGTTATATTTGCAGTTGCTCTTATTGTTATTTATGCACATGTTCTTATGCACGAGCTATTTTCCCTTTACACACACACTCACCATGGTCGCGTTCTGACGACCCTGGATTTGCACGTCCAGATATTGGACGGTTTGTTTCTAATGTGCAGGTGTTCGTTGAGGTTGTACGCTTCGCGAATAGCTGGAGCTACTCCCTATTCTATTCTGGTACTTTTATCTTTCTAGCCTTCGTATCATTTCCTGTTCCTTGTTATATCAGTTCAGTTGTTATTCCAGTCTTGATTCATATGATATCATGCGTGGTTGCTCATATGTGGTATTGCAGTATTCAGTATTCATTACAGTTGGGATTTATTATAGCTTGTTTCAGGTTACTTAAGGCTTAGCGCGTATGCGTGAGGGATTTTCCTTGCGTATATGCGTCGCCGACTCATGTCGCGTCTCCGCTCCAGCGTTTTTTTTGGGAAGCGGGGCGTGACAGTTTAGCTTCAACACAGGAGTTTTGGAGCTATCTCATGTAGTTTCAAGAGCGCGCCGTCAAGATCGCATCTAGCACTCATATGGAGTCAAGCTTGTTAGATCGTGTTTGAATCGAGTCAATTTGGAGAAGGAGTCCTATAAGGAGACTTCGGTTTGTTCTTTTTTTTAGATCTTATGTAAAGATAGACTGGTGTTGATATGCTCAAGTTCACACACACACACACACAAGCTCAATATATTTGGTTTTCGGTTTAACCGGTTTTGGATTTCAAATATGCATATATATGGTTTTCATGAATAGATAGAATCAAAATAAGTTTACATGGTTTAATGTATATTGGATTTCATCTATATACATCTGTGCTTCACATATTTGAAAAAACTTATTTTGATGTTCTATTTCATGTGTTTGGAGTTTTGTATTTAAACAAAACTTATTTTTGACTTTATGTCAAAAATATAGATATATCAATTACATGTGTATTGGATTCTATCCATACACAATATGCTTCAAATGTGTTTCAATATCGTGTTTTTGTATTTATACAAGTTTTAGAGAAAACGGAATTTCATTTCAAAATTCAAGTTTTGGAAAATACGGTTTTTGTTTAAGGCCAGATATTTTATATCACAAAAATAGTTCAAATAGTCTGTAATATATATGATTTTTGGTCACACATATATGTTATTCAAATATCTTACAAGATCTTATTTTTATGAAATTTATAAGATTTTACGGGATTTTATTGGAGTTAAAATGTCTAAGTTTCAAGTTCTGTAATATCAGCCAGATCCCACTGTCGGTCGACCGGACCGGTTGACCGATGTGCATGAAACGTGCACAAGGACCAGCCAAGTAGGCCGGTCGACCGCGCGGTCGACCAACTAAAAGTACCCCACTCCCGGGTACTGTCGGTTGACCGCCCGGTCGACCGGGCGGGCGGTCGACCAGAGGTACAACGGTCAGAAATATGACCATTGGGCTGGTGACCGGAAGGGCAATCTGGACTTTTCTGCTGCCAACGGCAATATTCTTTGAGAGGCTATAAATAAGCCATCTCTTGGGCTGTTTTATATAAGTTTTTAAAGAGATATTTTCTCATCTATTCAAGAGTTTAGCAGCAAGTTTTTAAAGAATTTTTGTGTCAAAAATATTAATTTTTATTTTGTTTTCAAGGGTTGAAAAAAATCAAAGAAAAATAGAGTTTTTGGGAAATTGGTTTTTGGTTCTTTATTCTTATCTCTATCTAATATTTTTCCTAAGTATTTTTCTTTGTGATTTATTTTTCAAACATCTTGTTTTCTCATACTTGAGCTATCATCTCTATCCTATCTATAGATCTTGTTTTTGTGGGAAATATTATTTGTGGTCTATTGTGATCACCAAGAGTTGTTTATGGTCTATTGTGATCACCAAGTTTGTAATCTCTTCTTTGCTTTGGCTTATGCCTTGTCCCTCTTGTGCAGAGGTGATTGAGATTGTGGTTTGACTTTGTGCCTTGTCCCTCTTGTGTAGAGGTGATTGTAGTGGAGTTTGACTTTGTGGCTTTATCCCTCTTGTATAGAGGTGATTGTTATTTTGGCTTTGTGCCTTGCCTCTTGTGTAGAGGTGGTTGTGTTGGAGAGAGGAGTTGTATACTCCAACTTTGTAATTGCAAATTCCTCGGTGGAGATTCCCTTTGTGGGAGGTCCTATGTGGACGTAGTGAAAATCTTTCTATGTGAAGGCGGGGACGTAGAGTAGTGGCTCGAATATCTTGATGGTTGCGTTTGATCACTATGTCTAAACTCTATCTCTCTTATATCTTGCATTGCTTTATATTGTTCATATCTTATACATGCTTAGTATTATTTGTGTGCCCATACTTATGTTGAATCAAGAGAGGTTCATATAGCACCTCAACTCTTAATTTAGAGGAATCTCGAGGAGAGAGTCCAGAGTCCTTCACGGGAAATTCGGCTATACTCTTTGGTAACGCATAGTGTGTTGCATTTGAGTTTTAATTCCGCATCATTTCCCATTAGATTAGCTAGTACACCTATTCACCCCCTCTAGGTGTATTTTCAATTGGTATCAGAGCCTACGCTTTTGATATTAGGTTTAACCACCGAGGAGTGAGATCTTGGATTGCTAATCTAGTATTGCATTTGCACACATATAGTCATACACTAATGGATTTCATGACCTCTCCCACGTATGATGTTACCAATATTGATATTTGAAAAGTTAAGATGTCCATGTAACTTAAAACCCTAAGAATGCATATTTACCTTGCCACTACCAACAAATCTTATCTTGATAATGACAAGCATATAGAAGCCAATGCATAAGCCTTAGAGACACTTGGGCGCACTCTTAGCAAAGATTATCTTTTATTATTTCTCATTGTGATTCCGCTTTTGTAGTGTGGAACGCATTGACCTCTATCAAGTTTCAAATGACAAACAATATGGAGAAAGAATCTAGTGGAGATGAGTCCGACGAAGCTTATTACATGATCTAAAAGAATGACTCCCTTGAGGTACATTCGGATACTCAACTAGATGATAGTACTAGTTCTTCAGGTGATGATAATATGGATGCTGATGCCTTAAATGGAGAACTCTCTTTATTTTGTGAAAACTTGCTAGAAAAATACAAACTTTTGAAAAAGAAAAGTCTTAAATTAAAAGAAGAAAATGAGAATTTGTCTTTAAAGCTAGACATGGTTTTAAAAGAGAGGGTTGAGATTTCAAGTGAAAGAGATTCCTTAAAAACCCAACTTGACCTTATTTTAAAGGAAAATGAAATTTTGAAGAATAAAAATGATTTTGATATTGTCTTGAAGAAAAATGAGATTTTGTCTTCAAAACTCGATTTTGTTTTAAAAGAAAATAATTCTTTGAATAATAAAATTGCCTTGATTTCAAAAGAATTGGAATGTATCTCAAATGAAAATATTTCTATGAAAAATGATTTGGCGTCTCATTCTTGTCATGATTCCACTGTTATACCATCTATTGATAAGAATGCATGCTCCATTTCTTCTTCAACAATTGAAAATAATATTTGCATGTTGAAGAAAAGTGTAGATTGCTTGGGCTCCACTTTGAGCTAATGTGTTATGGATCAAAAGAAATTGGAATCCATGTTTCGCAAGAAACATGCACCACATATTCATGCACATAAAACACAGCATACACATGCTCATCATGCTCACACACATGATTTTATGTATGCTCATGTGTACACTTGTACACATTGTGGACATACGGGCCACCTTGCAAAGTTTTGTTATGATAGATTAAATATTTCAAATTTTGCAAACAAGTTTGTTTGGATTAGGAAAGATGCTAATCCCCATGGACCCAAAAAAGTGTGGGTACCAAAATTCACCCTTATTGTATGGAGGCAGGTGTGGGCTCTCGCTTGACGTGAGGGTATTGGTGCCTTGATGGTAGGTGCATTTGAGCTTGATGGACACTACATTGGATGCATCACCTTCAAGGATGTTTGGTGGAAGAACCACCATGGTTTTGGAGACCTAGAGTTAGCCCTATTAGTTTTAGTAACTATCTCTAACTCCCATTTTGTTTACATGCTTTCTCATTGATGATTTTTAGCATGTCTTGATTTTTCATGTTCATTATGTTAAATGCAATGTTTTTTAAACTTGTGATATATATATGTAGTATTTGAGATATACCCATATTTATATGAACTATAGTTTATATATTGTGTATATCCTAGTTCTAAAGTACGTGCATTCATCCTAATGATCATATTTGTTGATGATTTTGCACTTCATGTTTTAATTACATGTTTAGATGAAACTTTTATTAAAACTTGTATTTATACTTGTACAAGTAGTGAGCTACACTTGATTATTATGTGTTTGTTCTTCATTGCTCATTTGTACTCATTACATGTACATTTATAACCTAGTTTTGATAATCCTTTCATTTATACTTATTATCCCTTTTTTTATACATGTTTTTTCATAAAAAAGTGTTTATCTTCATGTATATGTTAATTTTGACTAAAACTATTAGATATACATGTCTATCCTAGAGTCATTTGCCTTTCGTGCAAAATTTTTATTATGGACTCGTTTATATTTGAGATATATTTGTATACTTTTAGTTTCAACAAAACATACATATAACTTGATGCTTGTTAAGTTTTGATGATTTCTTACTTTTGATAAAAGGAATTTCATTGAGCTTCATTTCTTATCTCCATGATTATGCCTATTACATGATTTTCACACACTATATTTGGTGTTTACTCATGACTTTGTTTTCATGAGCTTTATATGTGCTTTATAGATCTTAAGTGTCAGTTATTGTGTGATTTTCATGTTTTCATGGATATATTCATGTTTTGATCCTTACTTGAAGAATTTAATACTAGTTTTCAAAAATTATCTTTAAACTAGTCTATATTCTTCAATTGGTAGTGATTTTCACATATATTAAAATATCTTCAGATCATATTTTTGAAAACCCTACCTTCAAAGGGCGGTTAGATGGGCGACCATGCAATATCTTTTAAACGTGTGCATGAATAGGGTGGTAGGTATGAGTTATACACATGATCTTCATGATATTTCATATGTTTGTATACTCTTGGTTGTTTTCCATATATGTATATTTCAAATTTCAATTGGTATTCTCATTTACATACATACATATATATGATCTTGATTGTACTTGTTTTACAATATTTTTACAAAGCACAAAATTGTTTATGCTAAACTTGACTTATTTTTAAATATTAATTGGTATCTTTACAAGTTTTTGCATAATTCACAATCGGTATTTATATTTTTTATATCAAAATATATTTCATGCTTCATTTCAATTGGTACTTACAATTGGTATCAATTTCACATTCTATTGATATCAAAATCTACTATTAGTATCTTAAAATTTTTTATTTACAAGTGGTACCAACATTTGTTTTCTCAACTAAAATTTGATTTCAATTGGTATCAAAATTCATTTTGTATACTCATGTTTTCTATATATGTATGGATCATATCTAAAGTAACATTATATTGCTCTGATACATACATATAGTTGTTTTCTTGTGCTTTAAACATATATGCTATACATCTCTAGCACAAATTATTTCTTGCTAAACTTGATTTAGTTTTTAATGTCAATTATTTTTCAATTGGTATCATATACAAGGTTATGCATTATTTTTATTGGTATTTCATAAAAGGGGAGAAAATTTCTTATTTTATTGTTCAATTGGTTTTACTTTTCAATTGGTATCTTACTCTCAGTCTTTATGATGAAAAATACTTTATTTTGGTATATGCTTACATTTTCAATATTGATATCAATAATTTTAAATTGGTATCCCTATTGCCAAATATAGTGTTTACCTAAAAAATTGGTTTTTACTTTCATTTGATATCATGTCATTTTATTGGTATCAATTCATAAAAATAATTGTTTCTTTCAATTGATTGTGTTTATTGGTATCAAAAATTTTGTTTTGATTTTTGTTTATTGTTTATTTGTTTTCACCCTTTTGTTGATGAGTGACAAAAGGGGGAGAAGAATTCAGCTTTATATATGCATGTTTTACTATGTGTTATGCATATATCTTGTTTATTGGTATCTTGAGCTTCATTGCATATCTTTCTATATTTATTGATTATGCATATGTTAAGGAGGAGCTTCTATGAAGCCTATCCTTAATGGATGCATATATAAACCTCATAAGTTTTGTCATCATCAAAAAAATGGGAGATTGTTAGCCCAGAGGCCTTTCACCTTAGTTTTGATGATGACTAACTTATGAAGGTTAGTTTACTAATAATCTTATGCTTACATAGTTTCAGTTATTGATCAAGATATTAGTAGGTATTTAGCTTCAACAAAGAAGTTTTGGAGCTATCTCATGTAGATTCAAGAGTTCACCGTCAAGATCTCATTTAGCACTCATATGGAGCCAAGCTCGTTGAATTGTGTTTGGATTGAGTCAGCTTGGTGAAGGAGTTGTACAAGAAGACTTCGGTTTGTATTTTTTTAGATCTTGTGTAAAGATAGACTAGTGTTGATATGCTAAAGTTCACACACACACACACACACAAGTTCAATATATTTGGTTTTCGGTTTAACCGGTTTTGGATTTCAAATATGCATTTATATGATTTTCATGAATAGATAGAATCAAAACAAGTTTACATGGTTTAATGTATATTGGATTTCATCTATATACATTTGGGAAAAACTTATTTTGATGTTATTTCATGTGTTTGGAGTTTTGTATTTAAACAAAACTTATTTGGATTTTTTGTTAAAAACATAGATATATCAATTACATGTGTATTGGATTCTATCCATACACAATATGCTTCAAATGTGTTTCAATATCGTGTTTTTGTATTTATTCAAGTTTTGGAGAAACTAATTTTCATTTTAAAATTCAAGTTTTGGAAAATACGGTTTTTGTTTAAGGTCAAACATTTTATATCAAAAAAATAGTTCAAATAGTTGTAATATGTGTTGATTTTTTGTCACACATATATGTTATTCAAATATCTTACAAGAACTTATTTTTGTGAAATTTATAGAATTTTATGAGATTTTATTGGAGTTAAAATGTCTAAGTTTCAAGTTTTGTAATATCAGCCAGAGCCTACTGGCGGTCGACCAGACGGTCGACCGGACCAGAGGTCGATCGACCGGACCGGTCGACCGATATGCACGAAACATGCACAAGGACCAGCCAAGTAGATCGGTCGACCGCGCGGTCGACCGACTGAAAGTACCCCACTCTCAGGTACTGCCGGTCGACCGGACGGTCGACCGGAGGCACAACGGTCAGAAATATGACCGTTGGGCCGGTCGACCGAAAGGCAATCTGGACTTTTCTGCTGCCAACGGCTATATTCTTTGAGAGGCTATAAATAAGCCATCTCTTGGTTGTTTTATATAAGTTTTTAAAGAGATATTTTCCCATCTATTCAAGAGTTTAGCAGCAAGTTTTTAAAGAGTTTTTATGCCAAAAATATTTATTTTTATTTTGTTTTCAAGGGTTGAAAAAAATCAAAGAAAATTAGAGTCTTTGGAAAATTGATTTTTTGATCTTTATTCTTATCCCTATCCAGTATTTTTCCTAAGTATTTTTCTTTGTGATTTGTTTTTCAAACATCTTGTTTTCTCATACTTGAGCTATTATCTCTATCCTATCTATAGGATCTTGTTTTTGTGAGAAATATGTTTGTGGTCTATTGTGATCACCAAGAGTTGTTTGTGGTCTATTGTGATCACCAAGTTTGCAATCTCTTCTTTACTTTGACTTTGTGCCTTGTCCCTCTTGTGTAGAGGTGATTGAGATTGTGGTTTGGCTTTGTACCTTGTCCCTCTTAGAGGTGATTGTGGTGGAGTTTGTCTTTGTGCCTTTATCCCTCTTGTGTAGAGGTGATTGTTGTTTTGGCTTTGTGCCTTACCTCTTGTGTAGAGGTGGTTGTGTTGGAGAGAACAGTTGTATACTCCAACTTTGTAATTGCAAATTCCTAGGTGGAGTTCCCTTTATGGGAGGTCCTGTGTGAACGTAATGAAAATCCTTCTGTGTGAAGGCGGGAGCGTAGAGCAGTGGCTCGAACCTTGAAACATAACTTGGTGTTTGCGTTTGATCCACTATCTCTAAACTCTATCTCTCTTATATCTTGCATTGCTTTATATTGTTTATAGCTCATACATGCTTGGTATTATTGTGTGTCCATACTTGTGTTGAACCAAGAGAGCTTCATATAGCACCTCAACTCTTATTTAGAGAAATCTTGAGGAGATAGTCCAGAGCCCTTCACGGAAAATTCAGCTACACTCTTTGGTTCACATAGTGTGTTGCATTTGAGTTTTAATTTCGCATCATTTTTCATTAGATTATCTAGTACACCTATTCACCCCCTTCTAGGTGTATTTTCATTGTGCCATTTCGAAAGGATTCGAGGCCAAATCTTTTCCACTCAAAAATCAACATCCGACATTCGAATAAAGATCCACTCCACTGAAGTTGATATACATTATTTCAAGTATCTATAAACTAAATATCAAGTGTTTTGAATACTTTTTTTCCTGTGCATCAAGTAAATTAAAAAACAGACGGCCTAAATAGTGAGTTGGTGGCGGTTCTTGGTGAAGAAGATGGTTGGTGGCGGTTCTTGGTGGAGATGTTAGAGATTTGGTGGTGCTAAAAAGGGAATTGGGTGGTGAAGAGGGAATTAGGAGGAAGAGGAGGTAAGAGGAGTAGGAGGTCGTGGTGGTGCAGATAGGGAGGAGATGGTGATGGATTTGGTGGAGATGGTGGTGGCTGTGAAAGAGGAGTTTGGCTTGTGGTGGTGGAGAAACTGGGGGTGATGATTGATTGTACATATTTATTGCATATCTATTATTATATTCTTACGTCTATTCTATAATAAATTCTTCTGCTTTCTTGTCTTAATGTGTTATTTTGCAGATTTGTCTTAATGAAGGAAGAAAACATAAGACCAAATAAAATTTAGTTAAATTCTGATTTAATTGGATCTATTTAGTTAACTGAAGATAATACCAAATAAAGATCAGTTAAATCAGATTTATATGGATCTATTTGGTTTCTTGAAGATAAAAGGAGATATTACCAAATTCAGAGGCAAATCTTATCAGAAAATATGAGATAACAGAGAGAGGATATTCTCAAATGTATTCCAACTAAATTGGATTTATTTGAATTTATTTGGATTTATCATCCTTACTTGAGAAATCAACCAAGATAATCCCATTAGAAGTCCAGAGATGAATTTATTAGTATACAAAAGGATAATATAAATAAGGATATTGGTTGTTGGGCCAATGATTTGAGCTCATCTCTTCACTGCCCTTGACACTCCTTTTATCCTATAAATACTGTATTTCTGAAGGCAAAAGGGCATCACTCTGCAGAGAGAGATTCTAGGCTAGTTTCTGAAATATACCTAGAGGGGGTGAATAAGTGTACTAGCTAATTTAGGACAAATGATGTGAAAAAAAAACTTAATTGCGAACGCACTATTTATAATCAAGAGTGATCCTGAATTCTCGGTGAAGGGTTCTGGAACTACTTCTCTAGATTTCTCGACTGTCCGGTCGACCAGCCAACGGTCAGATTTCTGACCGTTGGGGCTATCGGTCGACCGACCGGTCGACCACCCTAAGGCAAGTTGCCTATTGGTTGACCGCCCGGTCAACCGAGGCCAGGACCAGAGAGTGAACTCTCTAGTCGGTCGATCGGGGCCAGATCCAGAGAGCAAGCTCTCTCTAGATCGGTCGACCGTGTAGGTCCCGAGATGATGCCAATTGTAGGATCTAGAATATAAGTCAACACTTAAACAAAGATATTAGCATTACAGAAATAAATAACTTGCAATAAAAGGAAATTAAATCTCAGAAAGTAAAACAAATGCAAACACGAGAGATTTATCCTGGTTCGGTCCTCGTGACTTACATCCAGTCCCCAAGCCACCCACTTGAGATTTTCCTTTATCCTTTGACTTTGTACACCCAAAATCAACATCTTGCACACCACTTGACAAATCCCCTTTGCCAAATGTGTACAACTCTTCTTACAACCAAGAAGACCACAATACCTTGTACAAACTCTCTTTAACCCGAAGACGCTCTTGTACAATGCTCTTCTTTGAGTGATTACAAATTTTCCTATAAGCCTTGAATCTGTATGTGATCGGGGACAAGGGCTATTATAGGTGGACTTTCAGAAATCTTCACAATAGAGTAGGAATTGGTGAAGAAACAGAAAGTGGAAACAAGTTTTCAGAAAATCAGAATTTTGAACAGAGTTTTTGGTCAGAAAACTTTTGATTTTAATTGGTGTTTTTAGCCTAGGATAACATACCTATTTATAGCTGAAATCCATAGTCAGTTAGGGTAGTTATCAGGTTAATTTTGAATATTGAAACGTTGGATAACGTTGGATAAAACACCAGAAAATAGAAACTGTCTAACAGTCAGAAACTGCCATTAGTCGACTAGGGGTAGGGGGTTAGTCGACTAGGGTAGACAATTTAGACTCAGTTAGTGACTAATAAACTGGCCAAGTCGACTAGGGCATGATTGAAATAAAAGACAAGTTTCTAGAAACTGAAACTAATCGACTAGCAGAGTTTATAAGTCGACTATAACTTGTATTAGTCGACTAGTAATACTGATAAGTCGACTAATACTGATAAACAGAAAGTTGATATCTTTTCAGGACAATACTTAGTCGACTATAAGACTTTTATAAGTCGACTAGACAAGGTATTAGTCGACTACAAGAAGGGTCAAGTCGACTAATAGGAAGGGTCAAGTCTGCTAATAGGTGGTCAAGTCTACTAATAGGAAGGGCTAAGTCTACTAATAGACTAATGATGTGGATGTGTGTTTCAAGGCTTTTAACATTCTAATAAATATTACAATACACATCCATAGCAACTCTCTTTGGGAAGTCTTGATCATGTAGAACTCTTGAATATGCTTGTAAGATAGAGCTCCATTGTAAAAGGCTTCACAAATGTATCATCAAAAGCAAGCTCCAACATTTGCCCCCTTTTTGATGATGACACTTTGTGTGCATGAATACTCCCCATGCAGAGAATATGTTAAATGTTCTCCCCTGTAGAAAATATGTTCTCCCCCTGCAGAAAAGGTTATAACAGATATAGAAAAACATGTGTTCTCCTCCTACAAAAAATATATCATAACATATTTATATATGATAAATGTTCTGAAATATTTTTCTTATCAAACTTCTTATATGGTACCTGAAAGATAAACATTAGAATGGTACCAATCATAATAAGATCAAAGCGTTAACCTTTAGGAGACCAAACCCAATTTGAATTTGATTTTCATCTGTTAGTATACACATAATTGCATGAATTACATATATCATGTATGTATGATGCAATATAAGTATTTTTATTAACAATGCTTAAATTTTTAGGAATCCATATGAACTTGTTCTTAATTCTTTTTGAAATAATATCAGTATTTCTTTTCACAAAAGAATAATATGGATTACTAACATATGTAGATTTTTTAAAAAATCCAAGATCATGATGATTATGTGACATTTTTTGATATGATAACAAATCATTCAACTTTTCTTTTCCTTGATTAAATTTAGTCAGATTTTTCAAAATCTCTTCATAGTTCATTTTGAAAATTGATATGTCTTTATCTAAAATAGAAATTCTTTCATTTAAAGACATAGTTTCTTTTTTCAATAAAACATTATTTGTAATAAATTCTCATTATCCTTTTTCAATAATGATATCACTTTTTCAAAATCATCTTTTGAGAATTTATAGAAGAAATTTGAGAAGCATAACAAGAATTTTCTTTGAAAAGTTTTTCATTTTCCTTTGTCAAAACTTTATTCTTTATCTTTTTATTCTTAAGATCATTGTATAGTTCTTGAAATGCATCTAAAGGTTCAGAAAATTGTACCTCATCTTCTTCTAGAGCCATGTAATTAATTTTAATTATATATTGGAGGAAAAAATGAATGAAAGTAAAATAATGTTGGATAATTATGAATACAATGATATGGATATTGTGTATGTATACATGAATGTGGGGTATATGTATATATATATATATAATGGTATTTCATGGAAGATACAAATAAATAATAATAAATCAAATAAGTGGAAAATAAAGTTTTATTTGTTTCTATTATAATGAATGGTGGAGATGAGAACTTGGAATTTGAAGAGTGAACTGCTGGGTGGAGATTTTATTGGAATTGGAAATGGTGAGGTGCATGAATTTAGACAACTTGAGGATTAGAGAGAGGCCAACTGGCACCTTAGAGTTTTTATATCTTTATATAAATGGTGATACATTGGGAAAATGAGTAAAACAATTCATTTTTTTTTCTTTTCACACCAACTCTCTCTTTCCCCTCCCCTATTTTTCCTCCATCACTCAAGGGCCTGTTTGGTTAAGGGTGGAAGTGAGGAAGTGAGGAATTGAGGAAGTGGTAATAATTTCCTTTAGAACTTAGGAATTGGTTAGTAAGTTTTCCGGTGTTTGGATGTTGTTGGGAAGTGTGATTTGAAAAATGTTTTGTCTTTTTCGGTGTTTGGATGATAATGTGAAAGTGAAAGTGGAAAAGTTGACCACAAATTAACCGTAAAATAATATTAAATAAAAATTAATTAAGAAAAATAAAAAATGGACTGTAATTAGAATACAAGTGAGATTTACATGATCAAAAAATTAACTGTTTTATGTTATAACTTATTACAAATGAGATTTACATGACCACAAAATTAAGTGTAGCACTCTGGAAGTG
Organism: Agave tequilana; assembly: GCA_038442645.1. Lineage (NCBI taxonomy): Eukaryota > Viridiplantae > Streptophyta > Magnoliopsida > Asparagales > Asparagaceae > Agave > Agave tequilana. The sequence goes on along the minus strand of JAVJIF010008183.1, from coordinate 40,122 downwards.
AGGAAATGATTGTGTAAAAGAGAAAAGAGAAAAGGAAAAGGAGTTTTCTTATTTTCCTTTTTCAGTGTTTGGATAGATAGGGAACTGAGCAATTATACTTCCATATTTTCTTACTTCCGTCCACTTCCTTGCAACCAAATAGCCCCTCAGATGCAGATCTAAGAAATTGAAACCACCAAAAATCCACCATAAATACTCTATAATCCACCAATAATTCAAGTCAATTCCTTCTTCTTCATCTCCATCTCCTTTTCTCCCCTCCTCTTTATCCTTCAATCTCTTTCCCTTCTCCCCCTCTCTTGGCTCTTGAGGTGGCTAGCAGAATCGGTGGCGTCAGAAGCACTGGTGGCAAGCCAGTAGGAGAGGTGGTGGTTGGCATGTTCAGTGGTTTCTTCTTCATCAGAGGAAGAGAAATCACTATTTTCCCATGATGTTCGGTAGTCTTCTTTCTGAACTTTTGCTCTTGAATTTACCTTTGTTTTTGAGAAATGGGCAATCCTTCTTCATATGGCCTGTTTTATTACAATTAAAACATTTAAACTTACCTTACTTCAAGAACTTTCTGAAATTTCTTGAAAGCATTGCCATCTCCTCTTCATCGTTATCTGAATTGTCCGTGTCTGAGGATGCATGGAAGGTAAGTTCTTTCTTCTTTGAGAGAGATTGTTGTTTATGCTTATTTTGGTCTTCGAGTTGCACTTCATATGCCATTAGATTACCAATAAGGTTTTCTAACGACATTGTTGAGAGATCATTCGCTTCTTCTATTGCAGTTATCTTTTTCTCCCAATCTGGTGTGAGTGCACGAAGGATCTTGCGAATTTTTTTGACTTGGGTGTATTCCTTTCCAAGAGATGCTAAGGAATTGGTTATGTCGGTGAACCTCGTAACCGTTTCTGAGATGGTTTCATTCTCCTTTATTTTGAAAAGTTCAAACCTGTAGATAAGAACAGAAATTTTAGATTCCTTAACTTATTTGTGCCTTCATGTGTTACCTGTAGAGTGTGCCATATTTGATTTGCTGAAGTGGTTGTTAACACACGGTTGAATTCTTCTTTGGTTAAGGTACAGAATAAAGCATTCATCGCTTTAGCATCAAGGTTCGCATTCTTCTTTGATCATCACTCCAAGCGCTGTAATTGGTAGTCGGTTTGGTGTACGCTGCTTCTACTATGTTCCATAGTTCGTAATTGAGCGATTGCAAGTAGATCTTCATTCTACACTTTCAATAGTTGTAGTTGGATCCGTCAAATAGCGGGGACGTTGTATAGAATGTCCTTCTTTGAATTGTAATGAAGGGAACTCCGTCGCCATCCTTGTATGGTTATTGACTAGGTATGTAGGGCTTGTATGCCAGGCCGGCTCTGATACCATTGTAGGTCCCGAGATGATGCTAATTGTAGGATCTAGAATATACATCAACACTTAAACAAAGATATTAGCATTACAGAAATAAAGAACTTGTAATAAAAGGAAATTAAATCTCAGAAAGTAAAATAAATGCAAACACAAGAGATTTATCCTGATTCGGTCCTCGTGACCTACATCGAGTCCCCAAACCACCCGCTTGAGATTTTCCTTTATCCTTTGACTTTGTACACCCAAAATCAACACCTTGCGCACCACTTAACAAATCCCCTTTGCCAAATATGTAAAACTCTTCTTACAACTAAGAAGACCACAACACCTTTTACAAACTCTCTTCAACCCGAAGACGCTCTTGTACAATGCTCTTCTTTGAGTGATTACAAATTTTTCTATAAGCCTTAAATCTGTATGTGATCGTGGACAAGGGCTGTTATAGGTGAACTTTCAGAAATCTTCACAATAGAGTAGGAATTGGTGAAGAAACAGAAAGTGAAAACAAGTTTTCAGAAAACCAGAATTTTGAACAGAGTTTTTGGTCAGAAAACTTTTGATTTGAATTGGTGTTTTTAGCCTAGGATAACATACCTATTTATAGCTGAAATCCATAGTCAGTTAGGGTAGTTATCAGGTCAATTTTGAATATTGAAACGTTGGATAATATTGGATAAAATACCAGAAAATAGAAACTGTCCAACAGTCAGAAACTGTCATTAGTCGACTAGGGGTAGGGGGTTAGTCGACTAGGGTAGGCAATTTAGACTCGGTTAGTGAATAATAAACTGGCCAAGTCGACTAGGGCATGATTGAAACAAAAGACAAGTTTCTAGAAACTGAAACTAGTCGACTAGCAGAGTTTATAAGTCGACTATAACTTGTATTAGTCGACTAGTAATACTGATAAGTCGACTAATGCTGATAAACAGAAAGTTGATATCTTTTTAGGACAATACTTAGTCGAATATAAGACTTTTATAAGTCGACTAGACAAGGTATTAGTCGACTACAAGAGGGGTCAAGTCGACTAATAGAAAAGGTCAAGTCTGCTAATAGGAAGGGTCAACTCTGCTAATAGGTGGTCAAGTCTACTAATAAGAATGGTTAAGTGTACTAATAGACTAATGATGTATATGTGTGTTTCAAGACTTTTAACATTCTAATAAATATTACAATACACATCCATAGCAACTCTCTTTGGGAAGACTTGATCATGTAGAACTCTTGAATAGGCTTGTAAGATAGAGCTCCATTGAAAATGGCTTCACAAATGTATCATCAAAAGCAAGTTCCAACAGACCGCACGGTCGACCGGCCCGTGGCCAAGGCACATTGTGCACATCTATGCACATCGGTCGATTTTCTGGTCGACCGAGTTCTAGACCAGTCGACCAGTCAATCAACCGCCAATGGGCTCAGATTAAGGTTTTAGGGTTTGAAAACTTGGTCTTTTAAATATCTATAAAATCTCATAAAATCACATAAAATTCACAAAAATAAGTTCTTTTGAATATTTGAAGAACAAATATGTGTGATTAAGATTTAACACATATTTCAAACTATTTAAACTATTTTTGTGATATTGAAATTTAGCTTTAAACCGGAAATCGTATTTTTCATAAACCAAACTTTGGAATGAAAAACCGATTTCTCCAAAACTGGCATAGATACAAAAACATGATATTAAACAATATTTGAAGCATGATGTGTATGGATAGAATCCAATACACATATAAAGGATATATCTATGTTTTTGACATTAAATCCAAATCTATTTGTTAAAAACAAATTTGAAACACATGAAGTAGAATCATCAAAATAAGTTTTTCTATACATTGAACCATCAATGTATATGGATGAAATCTAATATACATATAAATCAAGTAAACTTGTTTTGATTCTATCTATTCATAAAACTAAAGATATGTTCTTTGAAAATCTAAAAGCGGTTAAACCGAACCGAAAAATTATTTTAACTTTTGTGTGTGTGAACTTGAGCATATCAAGACTAAGCTATCTTTATACAAGATCTAAATATAAAACTAAACTAAATAAACCGAAGTCTTCTTGTTGAACTCCTTCTCCAAGCCGACTTGATCAAACACGATCCAAATGAGCTTAACTCCAACCGAGTGCTAGATGCTTTCTTAACGCGCGAGCTCTTGAATCATTATGTGTTAGCTCCAAAACTTGACTTTGAATTCTTTGTTGAAGCTAATCACCTACTAAGATCTTGATCAATATCTGAAACTTATTAAACACAAGATCATTATCAAACTAACCTTCATAAGTTAGTCATCATCAAAACTAAGGTGAAAGGCCTATGGGCTAACAATCTCCCTCTTTTTGATGATGACAAAACTTATAAGGTTATATATATATATATATATATATATATATATATATATATATATATATATATATATATATATATATATATATATATATATATATATATATATATATAGATTAAGAATAAGCTTCATAGAAGCTCCTCCTTAACTTATGCATAATCAATTAACATATAAAGATATCAATAAACATATAAAGATATGTAATATAGCTCAAGATACCAAATAAAAATAAGATACACACACACACACATAAACACATAATAAAACTTGCATATATAATCCTAAATCTTTCTCTCCTTTTTTGACACTCATCAACAAAAGGGTGAAGACAAACAAACAATATCAACAAAACATATTTTGAAACAAAATTTTTGATACCAATAATAGACAATCAATTGAAAGAAACAACTGAAAGTAAAACAATCTTTTTACTAATTGAAAATTAAATATTCTTTTTACCAATTGATACCAATAGAAAGGCATGATACCAATTGAAAGTAAAAAACCACAATTTTTTAGGTAAACACTAAAACTATTATGCAATATAGAAACCAAATTGAGAATAATACCAATTTAAGATTATTGATATCAATATTGAAAATGTCAGCATATACCAAAATAAAAAATTTTCATTATAAAGAGTAGGAGTAAGATACAATTGAAAATAAAATCAATTGAAAGATAAAATAAGAATTTTTCTCCTCCTTTATGAAATACCGATAAAAATAATACATAAGCTTGTAAATAATACCAATTGAAAAACAATTGACATTAATGACTAAATCAAACTTAGCAAGAAATAATTTATGCTGAAAATGTATGGCATATATGTTTAAAGCACAAGAAAAATATTTATATGCATGTATCAAAGCAAAATAATTTAGAAATGATCCATACAAAAAAACATGAGAATACAAAATGAATTCTCATTAAAAAAAATATGTATATCTCATAACATAAGCACATTTTAATACCTATTGAAGGTGTAACATGAAGTGCATTTTGATACCAAAAAAATAATAATTGAAATTAATGCATAAGTTTGTAAAGATATCAATTAACATCTAGAATTAAATCAAGCTTAGCATAAACCTTTTGTGCTTAAATAAAATATATGGCATTGCAAAATAAGCAATTGTTCTTCATTTTTTTATCTATCAAGAAGTTTTTTTTCAAGAGTTTTTCTTTGTGTTTTCTTTGATTTTCTAAAAACTTTGAACAAATAAAGATAAGAGAATTTTTGACACAAAAAATCTTTTGAAGACTTTGTTAAAACACTTGAGAATGTGAAAAAAAAATTGCTCAAAAAATCTTAGTTAAAATGGCCTCAAAGGACCCATATTTATAGGGTCTAAAAATATAGTCGTTTGGGTCCAGATCAGGTCAAAACTGACCTATCGGTCGACCGCCCGGTTGACTGGTCAACTGTTAGATTTCTGACTATTGGGGCTGTCGATCAACCGGCCGGTCGACCGCCCCAAGACGAGTTGCTTGTTGGTCGACCGCCCGGTCGACCGAGACCAGAACAAGAGAGTGAACTCTCTGGTCGGTCGACCGCACGGTCGGCCGGCCCATGGCTAAGACACATTGTGCACGTGTGTGCACATCGGTCGATCGAGTTCTGGTCCAGTCGACCGGTTGATCAACCGCCAGTGAACTCAGGTTACGGTTTTAGATTTGAAAACTTGGTCTTTTGAATACCTATAAAATCCCATAAAATCAAATAAAATCTACAAAAAATAAGTTCTTATAAATATTTAAAAATATATGTGTGACTAAGATTTAACACATATTTCAAACTATTTGAACTATTTTTGTGATATTAAAATTAGCTTTAAACTGAAAATCGTATTTTTCATAAACCAAAATTTGAAATGAAAACTGAATTTTCCAAAACTAGCATAGATACAAAATATGATTAAAAACATATTTGAAGCACGATGTGCATGGATAGAATTCAATACACATATAAAGGATATATCTATGTTTTTAACATAAATCCAAAACTAAGTTTTGTTAAAAATAAAACTTGAAACACATGAACTAGAATCATCAAAATAAGTTTTTCTATACATTTGAACTATCAATGTATATTGATGAAATCTAATATACATATAAACCATCTTGTTTTGATTCTACCTATTCATGAAAACTAAAATATGTTCTTTGAAAATACAAAACCAGTTAAACTGAAACTAAAAATTATTTTAACTTGTGTGTGAACTTGAGCATATCAAGACTAAGCTATCTTTACACAAAATCTAAAAACAAAACTAAACTAAACAAACTGAAGTCTTCTTTTAGATCCTTCTCCAAGCCTACTTGATCTAAACACGATCCAAATGAGCTTGACTCCAACCGAGTGCTAGATGCTATTTTGATGCGCGAGCTCTTGAATCATCATGGGTTAGCTCCAAAACATGACTTTTTATCCTTTGTTGAAGCTAATCGATCAATATCTGAAACTTATTAAAAATAAGATCATTAGCAAACTAACCTTCATAAGTTAGTCATCATCAAAACTAAGGTGAAAGGCCTTTGGGTCAACAGTTTCTGCTTTAGATTAGTTAGTTTTTCTTTTTTCTTAAGAATGTAATTTTTAATTTATTTATAGTTTAGGTTAGAGAAAGTTACATGAGAGAAGAATAGGAAGAGTTATATGTAGAGTAGCACTGGATGTAATCCTTCTTCAGAGAGAGTTGTATTAAAGTGACAGCCAATATAAATTTCAACCTTCTTCATTGTGCTCGATCTAACCAAAGCTCTGCTTTCATGTTTTCTTTCTACTACTTCGCTTTACTTTACTCTAAGGTAAGTCTTCACTATGATTCAATAAGAGATAAGTACTTTTTTTGTTTTTCTTTTCATGTCATTAGTTTAGAATCACACTTCCAAAACCAACACTTCTCCTTTTCATTTCTTTTTCTTCTTTCTTTTCTTTTATATTCAAAACAACACACACACTTCTTCTTCTACCATCTTCTTCTTAACCTAACTTAACATTTTTTTTCTTTATAAAACTTAGAAGAGAACTTTTAACATGTTTTTGTAAATTAAAAGAAGAAACTTATACAAACGCTTTCATCGTAATCCCTCCTTGTGGAATACGACCCGCATAGCCACTTGTTATAGCGATAGCATTGAGGACCTACCATTGTTCTAAAGTTCTATATTTTTCTATGTAGGTTTAGCTCGATCAAATTTTGGCGTCGCTGCGGGGAAGGGACGGTAAGTTTTCTATTTGGTTTCTTAACAGTTAAATATTTTCTTCTCTGTTTTGGTGTGCAAATACTAATTTTTGGAATGAAACAGCTGCAGTGGACATATAGATTACCTGAGTCTTTGCTCTAGAAAGCAGAGCTCAGGGTCCTCACTATTGTTGGCCCAAAGGCCCATCACCCTAGTTTTGATGATCATTAACTGATGTAATTATAGCACTAATTATCTTGTGTTTATAAGTTTCAAATTTTCTATCAAGATCTTAGTCAGTGTTTAGTCTCAACAAAAAATTCGAAATCAAGATTTGAAGTTAGCACGTGTTGATTTAAGAGCTCGCGCTTCAAAGATTATATCAAATACTCAAAAGGAGTCTAGCTTAGATCAAAGTTTGGAACAAGTCAAGATAGAGAAGAAAATTTTTAATACTTGAGTCAAGTTTGTGTTAAGATTTTTATTTTTAGATAAAATGTAAAGTATGGATTAGTTGTGGATTGCTCAAGCTCATATACCACACACAAAATTTATATGTGTTTTCATAAGAAATAGTTTTAGTTTTTGAAAATACTGTTTTGATTTTGAGCTTCAAAGAACACATTTTTATATTTCATGGATAGATTACATCAAAACAAGTTTACATGTTTTATATGTGTTTTGGATTTCATCCATACACATTGATTGCTCAAACGTTTAGAAAAACTTATTTGATGTTTCTAATATTTAAATTTTGTTAAAATCAAAACTTTGTTTAGTGCTTATTGTCAAAACATAGATATTTCATCTTATATGCTTCAATAGTGTTTTAATATCTTATTTTTGTATTTGAATAAGTTTTGAAAAAATGGATTTTTCATTTGAGTTAGTTTTTGAAAATATGGTTTTCGGCTTAAGGCTAAATTTTTATGTCGCAAAAATAGTTCATTTGTTTGTAATATGTGTTGATTTTTATCACACATATTTTTATTTCAATGTATTGATAAGAACTTATTTTTGTAGATTTTATGGTATTTTATTAGAATTTATAGAGTTTCAAAAGGCCAACTTTTCATCCCTATAAAACCTTGACCTGGGCTTCTGGCGGTCAACCGAACCAGATGTCGATCGACCGAGCAATCGACCGATGTGCAAAAACATGCACATGCCTGCCCTGGCTTGAGGGCTGGTGGACCGGGCGGTCGATCGATTCAGATAGCTTGCTCTCTGAATCTAGCCCCGATCGACCGGGCAGTCGACCAATTGAGCGAGCAATACTCTCTTGTTCTTGCCTCGGTCGACCGACAGGTCAAGATGCAACACCCCGCTTCCGGAATACATACTTTATTGCGTATTCAGATTTTTTTGAATATATTTTTTGATTTACTTCCTATATTTATTTTGTATTATGATATTTTATATGATCGTTTTGCTTTGGATCCAGATTCGTGGAGTCGGGTCAGCCCTAGTCTGAACCGAGGACCTGATCCTAGGGTATTACTCGATTTGGTCTTTTTGATTTTCAGATTTGATCGATTTTAGTTTCAAACATCGTTTTCCAATATTTTAAATTTTCTATGATTTTCTGAAATTTTCTTGAATTAAGTTGTAAATCTTCAAAACCGGTGTCGACCAGTACCACTGATCTATTCTCAGATTTTTAATTTACAAATGAGTTAAATTTCTATATATATCTTTTCACATTATTTCTTAAAATCCCATTTTCTATTTAAATACTTTTTCTGAGAATTTTCTGAAATTATCAAAATTTCATCGGATTTGGTGTCGGCCAGTATAGCTGGTTGATTCCAGGAGTTTTAGTTTACAATTGGAATTGAATTTTCATATTTTTCTTTTACATTTGTTCTTAGAATCGTATTTTATTTTTTAATACAGTTTTTGAGATTTTTTAGAATTTATCAAAATCCGGCCGAACCGGTATAGACCGGTATCGATAGTTGACTTCAAGATTTTTATTTTGAAAATGAGATTTTATTTCTAAAAATCAATTTCGTATTATTTCTCAGGGCGATGTTTTCTACCTCTGGGAGTTTTGGGATTTTTTCTGGAACAGTCGATATTTCTCGACTTTATTATAATATTATTATTTTTCATAATCTTCCCTTTTCTTTCTTTCTTCTTTTTCTTTTTCTTTTCCCACCGATTCCACCCGCCGACCTAGCCCACATGGGCCCGTCACATCCCACCCCCCTTCCCATCAATCTCCCTCTCTCTTTTTCCTTTCCTTTTTCTTTTTTCTTTCTCTTCTTTTTCTTTCTCTTCTCCTTCTTCGTTTTGGCCGACACCCAATCCGGGCCCACTCTGGCGCTTCGACCTCCGCCGCTGGCGAGAGAAGCCTCCTATAAACTCCAGCCACCTCTTCCCATCACCCACCATCCACAACATTAACAATCTTCATCTTCTTCCTCCTCCAAACCACCATCCCCATCTTCTTCTTCAAATTAACCATCACCACCACCATCAGCAACACCTCCTCCAACTCTGTCGTGGCCTAGCCACTCTGATGAGCTCCCCTCCTCCTTCTCTTTACTTTTTTCTTCTTCCTTTCCTTTCCTTTTCCTTTTCTTCTTCCTTTCTTTTTCTTTTCCTTTTCTTCTTCCTTTTCTTCTTCTTCTTTTTCTTTCTTTTCTTTGCTTTCCCTCATCTCTCCCTCTCTTTTAGGGTGGCTGGCGCCACCCCTGCCCGTCGGGGGCCGGCGCCATCACCTGGCGTGGCCTGACACCTGACATGCTACTACTTAACAAATACTCCTTGTTATGATATGACTTGTCACCTGCCTATTATCACCTTCCTGTCATGCTATCACTTGACACCCGACATGATATACTTGACTCTTATAATTATCACGATAACGGGAATGATGACCTGGCATTTTGATTACAACTTGATATATTCTAGTACAAACAGTACTCCTAATACACCTGTATTCCTGATATTCCTAGCTTATTCCTGCTCATTCCTCAAATCTGATATTATATAATAAATCATAAAAACTGGACAGCTTACATCGGGTCGGGGGAAACTTGCGAAATCAATACATGTTCGTGTTAAGTCAGTGGTATTAGGTATGTTGTGCAACTAAAACTTTCGGTGCGACATGAGGGCCTCCAGGCGACCGAGGGGAGTGCTGGCTCCTTCCTTCCTGGTACCATCTTGAAAAGGGCATCCTATAAGACCTCCTATGGCCTTATGGCCGGCTTTATACACCAGCAATGTAACGCTCTGGACCGCGGTCCCAGACATGTACGGGACCCAGGTCCCGACATGTATGGGACCCACTGTAAACATGTTCGTTGATACCCCCGTTAGTTTCTAATAACAACCTTACTTTACTTAGATGTGGATATATGTGTGCTGGGACGCTAGTTCACATATCTAGACATCTGGGTAAGAGGAGAAATAATAATAATAAAAGATGCCAACTATAGATCCGTTGTATGCTTTGCCATGTTTGCTTGCATTAGGTTTTACATCGGATTTCCAGTTTTATGATTATTATATCATAGCTGTTTACATCTTGCTTTACCACTTGTGTTCATTTCACCAGTCTCCTCCTCTGCTCTTATCATACCATGAGTATTTTCTGCTTGATATCACTTACTATATATCTACCTGCTCCTATGTGCCTGTGCTCATGACACGCGTTTCAATGCATGTTTATGATTTGAATTTATCGATACACGTGTGCTTATCTTCGCACGCCACTTGGCATTAGCATCACCATTTGTTGGGAGTTTTCTAACTCCCCTGGATCCTCATGTTCAGGTCTCAGAGGTTGGAGCTTATGGATTCTCCCAGTTACTGACCTGAAAAGTGCAGTGGTAGCGTGGATCTCCAGCAGACCGTCTGAAGCCATGTCCTTCCAAGCCCCCATTCACGTCTCTCGAGTGTTCCTTTTGTAAACTCGTGAGCACTTTTTGTATTGTTCATACTTGTACATCTCTTTGTATTTTCGCATTTGCGCCTATCGGTGATGTAAATATCTTATAATATTGCGTCACATATGGTGATAACTTTGTAAGTGTACTCATATGTTGGAGTGTATAATGTACCATGTGCTTCTGTACTCTGATTCTTGCATGTACTGATGCTTAGCGTATATACGTGAGAATATTTTTGACCTGCGTATATACGTCGCAGTAACGTCTCCATACCCGCAGGATCGGGGCATTACAGGATGATATCAGAGCCTAATCTCTCACATTCTCAGTACGTCTTGATGGCAAATTAATGGTAAAAAAATTTGCAACTGAAAGTCTAGTTATACAGTCCAACTACAAGTACAGAGTTATCTATTCTTCCTTGATCATCCTCCTTTGATTCCTAATTTCTTTTAACTTCCACTGTTTGAGTTTTTTTTAGCCTTTATACCAACTTAAGATATGAATAGACCTAGAGAGATAGCGGCTGGTTCTGAATGAAGCTATTATATGATCTCTTCGGCCAACTCTATGAAGTTCGGGTATTCTCAGAATCGATCCACGATTAGGTTATCTTTCAGAAGTCGGTATTCGGATTTTTCTACGGTTATTCTCTATTCTTAGCTATAACCTTTAGAGTGATCGATACATGGTATTCAGAATTCTTAGCTATCGGTCTTCTTTATTATGCTCAGTATTATCAGGGTTTTCTTTATCTTCGGTATTCTGGCTCATTCTCGAGTAATAATAAGTATGCAATACAGTGAGAATTCTATTGTAAAAGGTGTTATCAGGTCAGTATTATTCGACATCGTTCGAAGATTATACAGCAGGAAGTGCAGAGATGTCTATATTCTGATTATTGTTCAGTCAACTTAAAAGCCCTACCTGCAGTGATTCATATCTTGATTAGTGTAATTCCCGTCCCTGTCCTCTTTGTGTGGATGGAATTTTTGTAAGGTGGATGGAATGTAACACCCCGCTACCGGAATACGTACTTAGTTGCGTATTCAGATTTTTTTTCATCATATTTTTTTAATTTACTTCCTATATGTATTTTGTATTATGACTTATTTATATGATCATTTTGCCTTAGATCCGAATTCGTGGACTCGGATTCAGCCCTAGTCTGAACAGAGGACTCGATCCTAGGGTATTGCTTGATTTGGTCTTTTTGATATTCAGATTTTATCAATTTCAGTTTCAAATATCGTTTTCCAATATTTTAGATTTTCTATGATTTTCTGAAATTTTCTTGAATTAAGTTGTAAATCTTCAAAACCGGCGTCGACCAGTACCGCTGATCGATTCTTAGATTTTTTTTAATTTATAAATGGAGTTAAATTTCTAGAAATGACTTTTCACATTATTTCTTAAAATCACATTTTCTATCTAAATATTTTTTCTGAGAATTTTTTGAAATTATCAAAATTCCATCGGATTTGGTGTCGGCCAGTATCGCTAGTTGATTCCAGAATTTTTAGTTTACAATTGAAATTGAATTTTCAAATTCTGCTTTCACATTTCTTCTTAGAATCATATTTTCTTATTTAATACATTTTCTGAATTTTTCAGAATTTATCAAAATCCGTTCAAACCGGTATAGACTGGTATCGATAGTTGATTTAAGGATTTTTATTTGAAACTGAGATTTTATTTCTGAAAACTGATTTCGTATTATTTTTTAGGGCTTTCTACCTCTGGGGATTTTTAGGGATTTTCTGAAACAGTCGATATTTCCCGACTTTATTAATATTATTATTTTTCATAATCTTCCCTTTTCTTTCTTTCTTTTTCTTTATTTTCCCACTGACTCCACCCGCTGACCTAGCCCACATGGGCCCGGTCACATCCTACCCCCTTCCCATCAATCTCCCTCTCTCTTTTTCCTTTTCTTTTTCTTTTTCTTTCTCTTCTCCCTTCTCTTCTTCATCTTTCTCTTCTCCTCTTCTTCATTTTGGCCGACACCCAAATCGGGCCCCACTCCGGCGCTCTGGCAAGCCTTCTCCCAACTCCGGCCACCTCTTCCTATCACCAACACCAGCCACAACATCAACCATCTTCATCTTCTTCCTCCTCCAAACCACCATCCCCATCTTCTTCTTCAAATTAACCATCACCACCACCATCACCAACATCTTCTCCAACTCTCTGCCGCCGCCCAGCCACTCGGCGAGCTCCCCTCCTCCTTCTCTTTCCTTTTTTCTTCTTCTTCCTTTCCTTTTCCTTTTCCTTTTTCTTCTTCCTTTCTTTTTCTTTTCCTTTTCTTCTTCCTTTTCTTCTTCTTCTTTTTCTTTCTTTTCTTTGCTTTCCATCATCTCTCCCTCTCTTTTGGGTGGCTCGCGCCACCCTGTCCGCCACGGGCCTGGCTGGCGGCCAGCATGCGTCCCCCTCTGGGCGCTGTGCGTGAGCAGGGGGCAACAGCCCCCTCTGTGCTCTCTTTCTCTCTCTCATCTCTTTCTGCTCGCCCTCTCTTTCTCTCCTGGCCGTTCTCTCTCTCTCTCTCTCTCTCTCTCTCTCTCTCTCTCTCTCTCTCTCTCATTCCAGCTCTCTCCTCTCTCTCTTTCTCCTTCATCTCTTTCTCTCTAGTTCTCCTTTCTCTCTCTAAATATCTCTCTCTAACTCTTTCTCTCCCTTCTTTTTCTCTCTCTAAAATTTAATATATATATTTATTTATATTTTATTATATTTTATGGCGCGCGCGAGTTCCTGGGATTCCAGAATTTTCAGCTTTTTCAGAGATTTTAGGCAAGTGTCTTCGCCTTGATTTGGTTTTCCCCGCTTCGTCGGGCGACGTGTATTTTATTATGTATTTATATGTATTTTGTAATGGGATGTGCCCCTGTATTTGTATGTGGCTGAGTGCCCATGATTGTGCATGTATATGCCTGTGACGAATGCTTGTACTAGGATAGTTTACTTCTTGTATATATACCTTGCCTGTGATGTACTACTTTTACTGCTTTATACCATGCGTGGCCGACCCTTCGTGGTCGTTAGCCTCCGGGCTCTCTACTTGGCCTCTGGCCCCTTTCAGCTTTCGAGCTTCCTACTTGGCCTCCGGGCCCTATCAGCCTCCAGGCTTCTTCACTTCACGGTAGTTTAGATATTATCACGCTTTATGTATGCTCGTGTGGTACTAATATCTCGTGCAGGTACTCTTATACTGACTCTGGTTTTTTGCCCACTCCCGGCTGGCTATCAATGGTTCTAGGCCTGTACCCTTATGGGTTTCGTGGTAACTACCGAGAGTGCGCTTAGACTCGAGCGTACTTTAGCCTCCGGGCTCTCTCGCCCACTATTTTGAAAGAGAAGTACGCTTAGACTGTCAGATCTTTTAGCTCCGCCTGGTAGGCATGCTTCAGCGCTTTACCGCTAGATTCGTTTAGGCGAGATGCTGCCAGATTTTCTACTCGCACTTTAAGCTGAGTCCCGGTACCACCTCACCAGGCGCTCTATGTTTAAACACTGTTTGTTATCCGTACCTCTACCTTGCTCAGTTCCGCTTGATTGTGCTTAGCTATTACTCTATCACTTGCCATGTACATGCTTGATAGGTTAACACTTGACATGCTATTACTTAATACCTAACACCAGTCTGTATCACTTGACAACTGATGTGTTATCCGCTGACCCTGACATGCTACTACTTGACAATGCTCCTTGTTATGACATGACTTGTCACCTGCCTAATATCACCCTCCTGTCATGCTATCACTTGACACCCGACATGATATACTTGACTCTTATAATTATCACGATAACAGGAACGATGACCTGACATTTTGATTACAACTTGATATATTCTAGTATAAATAGTACTCCTGATACACCTGCATTCCTGATATTCTAGGCTCGTTCCTGCTCATTCCCGAAATCTGATAATTATCTAATAAACCATAAAACTGGACAACATACATCGGGTCGAGGGAAACTTGCGGATATCAATACATGTTCGTATTTACAGTGGTATTGGTATGTTATGCAACTAAATTTTCGGTGCGACATGAGGGCCTCCAGGCGACCGAGGGGAGTGCTGCCTCCCTCCTTCCTGGTACCATCTTGAAAATGGCACCTATAAGACCCTCCTGTAGGCCTTGCGGCCAGTTTCATACACCAGCAATGTAACGCCCTGGACCGCGGTCCCGACATGTACGGGACCCACTGTAAACATTGTTTGTTGATACCCCCATTGGTTTCCAATAACAACATTCCTTTGCTCAGATGTGGATATATGTGTGTCGGGACGCTAGTTCACATATATAGACATCTGGGTAAGACGAGTAATAATAATATAATAAAAGATGCCAACTATGGATCAGTTGTATGCTTTGCCATGTTTACTTGCCTCGGTTTTGCATCAGATTTTCAGTTTTATGATTATTATATCATAGCTTTTACATCTTGCTTTACCACTTATGTTCATTCCACCTGTCTCCTCCACTGCTTTATCATACCATGAGTATTTCCTGTTTGATATCACTTGCTATATATCTACCTGCTCCTATGTGCCTGTGCTCACGACATGGTTTCAATGCATGTTTATGAATTGGATTTATCGATACACGTGTCCTTATCTCCGTACGCCACTTGGCATTAGCATCACCACTTACTGGGGAGTTCTGACTCTCCTTGATCCTCATGTCCAGGTCTCGGAGCTTGAGCTTGTGAATTTTTGATCGGGGAAAATCGCGCGCGAAAAGTGTATGTTTTGAAATTAGAAATTAAAAGTGTGTGCTTTGGCTTCCTCGATACTTCAGTTATAGCATAGAGGCTAAGCGGGTCGAATCCACGGGACGGGAAGCAATAGAAGCTTTACCAGAATGTTCACGTGTGTGTTAAAGTTTCTTCTATGTTTGAAAGAATGAAAAGAAAGGAAAACGAAAAATGACAAAGAGAAGTATGGTGAAACATGAAGAAGTGGGAAACATAGAAAAGAAGATATTTGTGATTTTGGAATATTTCTAAAACAAAGTGAAAAAGAAAGAAAACCCATAGCTACTAATTACTAATGACTCCACCAATATGCTAACCTCTTAGTGCTAGTTGCCTCACATGTATCCTTGACAATCACTAGTCTTTGGTTCAAAAGTGTTTCAAAGCATGACCCATATGTAACTCAACACATCCCAACTCAACAAAATAAACGCAAGCTACACTTAAACCATCAAAACTAAATAAGAGTAAGTATGGAGTAAGATAATGTTAGCTTGTTAGAGAGTTAGGATGTTAGAGTGTTAGATCCATCATCATGAGCCATCAATGGCTCTTGCAAGAGTAAGACCAAGTAGAGGCTATTAGATTCATGTGGATTATCAAGTAAAAAGTTAGACTAGTTAGTGATTAATAATTAGTTACCATGAGAGAAAAGATTAGCTAAACATGTAAAAGGAGTTAGATAGAAAATAAAGAGAGGTAAAGAGAGAACTTTCATAACTTGTCACCTTCTATTACAAGCACTCTTACTTTCCACTCATGTATCACTCTCTCTTATTACAAGATCTATAAGAAATAGAAAATACAAAGAAAGAAGAAGAACTAACCTAAACTAAACTACCCTAAACTACAACATGGAAAAGAAATTACCCTAACTCTCTGTATTTTTTCTTGAAGAAGAACCTCAGGGGGTATTTATAGACACGAGGGAAACGGCCGCGCCCGTACGGCCATGAAAACGCGGCCCAGGCCGCGTTTTCATGGCTTTTCCAGAGCCACGCGCACGGCGCTGCTGTCGCGCGCTGTCGCGTCTGTCCCCTGTTGCTGCAGGTCTCGGTTTCTGATTTTAGGCCCCTGATTTTGACGAATCAGCTCTCCAAAGTCAATGGCTATATTATAGGCCTTTAATCACCTATTAAATGGTGATTTAGGGTCTTCTTTTTCATTACACACCATGGACCTAGTAACATGCAAGAGAGGTGTTATTAGCAGAATTTAATATTAAATAAATGTGAAGATGTGGTATGAAATATGCAGTTTTAGAGTCTAATCACACCCCCATACTTATCTTTTACTCGTTCCGAGCAAAACAAAAAATTAAGAAAATTATTACACCACTTTCACAGGTGATGTGATTGCACTGATCATGTGCAACAAGCCGTTAAACCTCTAGGTTCCTCTAGAGGAGGAGTTTTATCTCCTGAGGGTTTCAGCGGTTTACCCCACAAAATCCATAAAAAAAGAAATCAAATGTTAGTATTTTGAAAACGCATTTTGAAATAGAGAAAAGTGTTGAAGTATTTTTGTGAAAATATAAGTAATCCAAGGTCAGAGGTTAACTAGAAATTGTTCTTCCTTAAACTAAGTCGAAATACAAATTTTGTTATAAATTAAATGTAAGAATTTAAATTGAATTGATTCTTTATCCTTTCATAAAACTCTTAGAAAAATATACACTTTGTGAACTGTGAAGTTTTTTAGGATATTGACTCAAACTTTCATGCCATTTTTTTATATTATTATATATATATATTATTTTTTCTTTTTTTTCTTTTTTCTTCCCTTAGTTTTCTTAAACTTTCTTATTTACTCGGTAGTGAGCCTTTAGCCGGTAACTCCCAAACCAGATGATCTTAGGGCACCAGATGAGAAAACATCCCTCGGACTTAAGGACTCCAGTAAATAAGGTCACAAAATTAAAAGAGATTATTTTATTTTTTTGTCTATCGTTTTAGGTGTGAATAATCATGCTTCTTGAGGCATAATTACCCAACTTCAATAAGTGATTTTTATTATCATAATTTTTTAAATATATTTTTTATGGCATTTTCAGTCTTTGTTTCAATCCCAAAAATTGTGTATGTGTGAAGTGCATAAATCTAAGGCAAAAAATTCAAGATCAAATTATTTTTTCAATCTTATTTTCTTATCCTAAAATTTAAACATGATCTATTATTTGACTCAGTTTAAAATTTCATAATTTTAGGTCTTCCTAATTTCTAAGATCATCTTAATTTTCTTAAAAATAAATCAAAACTATTTGTCTTTTTTTAAAAGTTTTGTATGAAAAGAAAGAGTTTTTATATAAAATAGAATTTTAAAAAAGTTCCTAGAAAGAAGTGTAAAAGAAAGAAAATGTAAAACTAACTATGTTAGTAAACTCCCCCACACTTATCTCGTGCATTGTCCTCGATGCATCGTGAATGTGTATATATATGAAACGAATGGAGAGGGAAGGAAGATTACCTCATGGTGGTGGTCCGGTAGTGGTCTGACTGGGCCAAGCATTACTACCCAATCATGATATTGTGAATCTTGCAGAAACCCACTAGTGACCTCTCTAATATGACCCAGTAAAATATTGGAGAACTGAATGATCTTATGGAAAAAATTACCCCCATCCAATTTTTAATTTTTAAAATAATTACTAAGTCATTTTGTAACGCCCCGATTCCCACGGATACGGGGGCGTCACTGCGACGTATATACGTAGGTCAGAAGGTGCCCCCACGTATATACGCTAAGCATAAAAGTACAAGCAAGGATCAGAGTACAACACAAAGCGTGGTATACACACATATGCCAACATAAAGGTACATATACAAGTCATCACAGTGTATGATAAACATTACATATTACATATGTCTTTTATCACAACCAAGTCCAAAGTAAAATATACAATAAAGATACAAAATGCTCAGGAGAAGGGTGAAGATCCCGTGAGTCAAAAGGAGTCTGGCACGAAGGAAGTAGAGCTAGTCTGCCTGCTCACTAAAGAAGCTCGATCTACTGTGGACAGCTCCACTTCGATCCAAGCTTCAAGACCTGAACATACAAATCCAAGGGAGTCAGGACCTCCCAACAAAGAACAGCTATGTGCCAAGTGGCTAAGAGACAAGAATAAGGTTAGAACACAAGAGTGGTATACAAGAACAGGTATAGCATAATCATAAAACGGGAAATGCAAAGTAAGGCTGATTACAGGCAAAAGTGATTGTATATGCTTAAGTCACGGTCCCATGAGACTAATACATCGAGGGGATAATCCAAACAAGGAACCCTCATATATATACCTTTGTCTCATGCCACAGAAATCCAAGCGTATAGAATCAGAGTTGCAAATCATATGAAAGTCAAACAGGAATATATAACAAGAATACTAAGAATCATAACTGGAAATATAACTGGAATAACGGAAATCATAATAAGTGTCACAACCGGACACATGACTGGAATATCAAGAATCATAATAAGATCCATAACGGTTATCATTATTATTATAACTCGTCTAACCCATATATCTAGGTATGTGCCCGGTGTACATCCATCTCACATACATCCATATATAAGCCATCCGAGGTTTGTCAAACGGAAGTAGATGGAGAACTGATAGAACTTCTTATAGTGGTTTCCATACACCTGGAACCGGCTTTGGAGGCCCAAAGTCCCCCTAACAGTAATATCATAACACTTACCGCCAGTATATATATACATATATATATATATACTTTTATTCCATCACTATAAGCAAGGTATCATTCCGGCATCCATCACTTCCCCCCATACCCATACAAGTTGTAGCTTATTAAGATTATCAGCTTACGGGGAACAAATGTACGTAACAGTAATAGCCCTACAGATTCAAGAGGTGGCCCCCACGGATTCAAGTGGTGGCCCCCACCGTGTGGTGTGGCACTTTGTTCCGTGTGGCACTTTGTTCTGAGGGAGTGGATTCTAGAGGTGGCCCCCACCGAGTATGGTGTGGCACTTAGTTTCCAAAAATAAGGCAGGTTCCCGTAAACAAGATAATCATAAGGTCAAGTGTATCATGCTTGGTTTTAAAGGATAGCATGACAAGGTGGTGATATATCACAAGCAATAAAACATAACAATAGATTGATAATAGGCCGGGTCAGTCAAGACATAACAAGAGGTCTAGTAAAGTGGTGGCATGTCAGGTGATATGCATGTGTTAAAGGAAACATGTACTGACGTGTCTGGATCATAGCAAGGCAAGGGGAAACATAGAAGCAAACAGGGTTCAACGACCTCGAAGGGTCTGCCACGCATGGTATAAAATAAAGAAACAATAATATCACGGCAAGGTACAAGTATAAGAATGAAACAAGCAGTTGCATGGCAATACATAAACCTGGGAATGTGAAGTGACAAGAGATGATATACACCAATTAATAGATCATAATGTACAAGCTATGAAGTATAAGTAGGAATAATATATAGTACATGTATCAAGGGTAAGATACATAGTCAAGAAGGAAATCACAATACCAGACAGCCATAAGTTAGTCGACTAGGTTGGAATAGTAGTCGACTAATAGAAGGGTTAGTCGGCTAGGAAAATAGGGTGGTCGACTAATAATGTGTTCCAGAGAGTTTGGGTTTCTGTTTCAGGAAGAGTTAGTCGACTAGGTAAAAAGGGTAGTCGACTAACAGGGAACTACAAGTCGACTAACAGATACTTAAGTCGACTAAGTTTGAGATACGAGAGTTGAGTTTATTTCAGGAGTCGACTAGGGGAATTCTAGTAGTCGACTAGGGATATCTAGTCGACTGGTAATAGGGACTAGTCGACTAAAACTGTGAAGTCAGAAAAGGCTACGTTTCAGCTAAGGGTTTCTAGTCGACTAGGTTCTAGGTCAAGTCGACTAATCATAGTCGAACACAGTGTACAGAACTGAATCTGGTGTTGTGCTTGATAGTCTAAAAATGTGATTTTGAAGATGTAAATGTACAAGAATTGTAAATACAAGTATACTAGGAATTTGATGAGTCTTGGTGAGTAAAAATACTCACTTGGAAAGGCTTGATTGAAGCTCTACGAGTCCGGGAAGTTGTGGTCATCAAATTGATCCACCGTGATGAAATCGACGAAGAAGGAGACGATCCCAATCCAAGTTGTTGTTGAGTTGGAGGTGAAGACCTAGGTGATGCCCTTGAAGTTGGTGGTGGTGAGTTGAAGAAGATGGTGGAGATTAGGGTTTGAATTTGAGATGGAGGAGAGATTTTGGTGAAGGGTCTTTCTTTTGTGAAGTGAAAAAAGGAAAAGGAAATGTAAAGGAATGTTTATATATGATTTGGAATTTGTGAAGGAGTTGTAATTGAGATGGAAGAGAGGGGGTTATTTGCAAAAAGGGGAGGTGAGGTGAGTGTCCCTCTCTTGGCCACTTGGCCGGCCATGGGGAGAAGAGAGAGAGATGCATTAAATGGTGGAGGGAGAGAGAGAGAGAGATGCATTAAATGGTGGAGGTAGGTGGGAGTTGTGTGGAGAGGAAAAATAGGAATTTTGGTAATTTGGGAAAATTGGAAAAGTGTGTGGCTTGGGAAGGAAGGAAAGAAATAAAGAAAAGGAAAAAGAAGAGGAATTATAAGGAGAAGATATTTTCTCTTGAACTCAAATGAAATTGTTGAAAATACAGATACCCGGGTCCAAGTCAAGAATACGGAAACAATTTTGGGAAATACCGGAATCGTCCGAAATTCAAGTATCTCGGAACGACTCGCAAATTTACCCAAAATCAATAATAATATATGAAGACTCATAGTGAAATCCTTTTAAGAAATACTTTATAGTTTTAAAACTAAAAATCCCGGAATCAGTTACCTACCGACTCCGATGGAATTTTCATAAATCATAAAATTCTCAGAAAAAGAATGTAAGTAAGAAATATGATTCTAAGTAATTATGTCTAAAGGGTCATCATGAAGTTCCAAACAGTTTGAGAATTAAAAATCCGGGAATCGGTCAGCGGCACTGGCCGACACCGGTTTTGAAGATTTTCAACTTAATCACAAAAATTCCAGAAAATCATAGAAAATCCAAAATATTGAAAATGATGTTTAAAACTGAAATCGGTCGAATCGGATAACCAGAATGTCTAAAACAAGTAAAACTCTGAGATCGAGTCCCCGCTCAGACTAAGGCTGACTTCGAGTTCACCGATCCAAATCCAAGGCAAACAATCATATAAGGAATTCATAATACAGAATAAATACAGGAAACAAATCGAAAAATATGATCGAAAATCTGAATACGCCACTAAGTACGTATTCCGGGAACGGGGTATTACACATTTTCTCTAACATCCTTATCCAACAATGAAGTGTGATTTTGGAGATGATGGATTTGGCTCAAATGGATCAGGAACAAAAACCGATATCGACTCGAAAATTTGACTTAGATCAAGTCGAGATTCAAAACGAGGAGTCGAATTTGGTTAAAAAATAGGGTCCAAATAAAGAATTGATGTTCACACACTTTCCCCCATCAATGAAGTGTGATCATAAGATATTAGTGATTTAATTTCACAATGTACAGGTACAGGATTCAATGTTGACTCCGGAAGAGAGAAAAAAATCTGGTAAAGATACCGTAGTCATTATTGAATCAAAAAGTGAGATGGAATTACCAACTGGAGGTTCAAGATCACTTTCAAGATCAAGTTCAATTTCGGAAAAAAGATAACTTGCTAACATGTCAAGGTGGTTCTTAAATTTTGGATAAGTTCAAATGGATATAATAAAATTGAATCTTGATTTTCGTCAAAGGAAGGAATGTGAATGGGTGAAATGATCGATTCAAGTTCGGAATTATGGGAATCAAAACTGGCTCAAGAACGTTACTTAGTTTAGGTAACACTACAGGAGTCGATATTGATTCAAGGATTAGACTCGAATCACTAAATTAAAGCTCAGGTTCACATTCATCTTCAAGTTCAATTTCAGGAATTGGATAACTTGTCAAACTATCAAGAATGTGATGTTGGTCAAGTTCAGGTTGGTATGATGAAATTGAAGCTGGATTTCCAAAACGACATGATTCTTGGGTCCAATCAGTAGAGTTAGGAATATAAGGATCGGTCAAAGGTTGACAAGAAAGACTTTCCTCGCTCTCATTGATCAATTCGCTCATTAGTAAGTCTAACTTACTGATAGGCCGTGGAACAGAATTCTGAATCATATCTTTCATACTTTTTGCAATTGGTTCTTCTCGAAATAATGAATATGAAAGTTGATTTTGAAAATTGTGATAAAATTGTGAGTCCATCAGATTTTGCGGTTGCTGCTCGGACTCACGTAAGGGTTCCATACTCAAGTCCAGTATTGATGTTTGTTCATTTTGAATCGGTGAGACTAAAAAAGATGAGTAGGACTCTTGAAAATTTTGTTGAGATGATGAGTCCAACATATTTTGAAATCGTTACACTTTTTCACAAAAGGCTTCCAACGCTTTTCTACATCAGATTCTTCTTTAATTGGATGTTCTAGAAAAGGGTATATAGAGTTTGATTTGGGAAGGATTGTGAATTGAGAAATTTTTAAGTTTGTTGTCGGGACTCAAGCATGGCTTCCAAACTCCTTTCCAATTAGATTTTTCCTCAGTTGGTATAACAGAAAAGGAGGATATGAAGTAGAATTGGGGAATGAATATTGTGAAAATTGTAGACAAGATGGCTGAAATTTTGACTCGGGGGAGGTGAATCCCCATTGACTCTGTGAAAAATTAAAATTATTTTGAAAATTATGGTCATAGGATTGGGGATATAGGTCATATTGAGTCGGATATCCCAAATCGGCATATATGATTGGTTCATATTGTACATAACCGGATTGGAGTTATCTGAGTCAAATGAGGTCAGGGTGATATATGGATTAATATTATGATTGAAAGAATTATTGTTATTAAAATCTATTTCACAATATACAAAAAAGAAACAATCAAACAAATAAAGGAAAAAAGAAAAAGAAAACAAGCCTATGCTAGGTTGACTTAGACCTAGACGACTCCTAACTGGTTAGACAGTCCACGGGGGGTACATTGTCAGAATTTGACCACAAGTTAATCGGCCAGGTAGGGCAAGGATCAGTAGGAGGTATTCGCGCCGGAGCAACAGGTCTAATTATGCCAAACCACTATTCTTCGAGGTTTCGTCTCTCAATCCCCAACCTTAGACACTGATTTAACAAGAGTCAACTTCTAACAACTTTCCCCTTAGGTCAATCTCTTAAATGAGTCCGAGATGTCCTTAGAGGCCAACATCTAGCAATTTTTATTAGGCTTGAGTTGTGTGAGTGGGGAGGTGATTTTGGGCTAAGGGAGGGTAATGACTTCCCCACCTTATGTTATATTGGGTTTCGCCTTAAATTTAATTCATGCAAGTGTGCAATATAGATAAAAATGAACACTGAAGAGAGTAAATCACCCACGTGTTTGTCCTAACTATATGCTATCAATATGTATAACTCTGTCAAGATCACAACAACACAAGAACAAAATACAGTATATTGGAATGAAAATTGACACGTGCATAGATGCAAATGTCTAAACCGTTTTAAAGCATCCAATTTTCATATTTTATTTCTTAATTATTATAATGCACAGGTAATATAAAAAAAAATTAGCAGAAGAGTATAAGATATACAATAATTTACCCAACCACACAAGAGCAAGTGTGGACTTCTGCAATGCTAAAATTTTAACCTGCACACAAAAAATAAAGAAGAAAAGTTAACAAAAACGTGAAATCAAACCGTTCCCATCCTTGGCAACGGCGCCGAAATTTGATCGAGGGAAAACCGTACACGAAAAGTGTATGTTTTGAAATTAGAAGTTAAAAGTGTGTGCTTTGACTTCCTCGATACTTTCATTATAGCATAGAGGCTAAACGGGTCAAATCCACAAGGACGGGAAGCAATAGAAGCTTTACCGGAATGTTCATGTGTGTATTAAAGTTTCTTCTATGTTTGATAGAATGAAAAGAAAGGAAAACAAAGAATGGAAAAGAGAAGTACGGTGAAACACGAAGAAGTGGGAAACATAGAAAGAAGATATTTGTGATTTTGAAATATTTTAAAACAAAGTGAAAAAGAAAGAAAACCCATGGCTACTAACTACTAATGACTCTACCAACATACTAACCTCTTAGTGATAGTTGCCTCACATGTATCCTTGACAATCACTGGTCCTTGATTCAAGAGCGTTTCAAAGAATGACCCATATGTAACTCATCTTATTCCAACTCAACAAAACAAGTGCAAGTTACACTTAAACCATCAAAAATAAATAAGAGTAAGCATGGAGTAAAGTAATGTTAGCTTATTAGAGTGTTAGGATGTTAGAGTATTAGATCCATCATCATGAGCCATCAATGGCTCTTGCAAGAGCAAGACCAAGTAGAGGCTATTAGATTCATATGCATTATTAAGTAAGAAGTTAGACTAGTTAGTGGTTAGTGGTTAGTTTCCATGAGAGAAAAATTAGCCAAACATGTAAAAGAGTTAGATAGAAAATAAAGAGAGGTATAGAGAGAACCTTTCATAGCTTGTCACCTTCTATTACAAGCACTCTTACTTTCCACTCATGTATCACTCTCTCTCCTATTACAAGATCTACAAGAAATGAAAATACAAAGAAAAAAGAAGAACTAACCTAAACTAAACTACTCTAAACTACAACATAGAGAAGAAAGTACCCTAACTCTCTGTATTTTTCCTTGAAGAAGAACCCATGGGATATTTATAGATACCAGGGGAAATGGGGCCAAGGGGACAACCTCTGGCCCAAAGCACGGGCGCGGCCGCGCCCGTACGGCCGCAGAAACTAGAGCCGCGCGCGCGGCGCCTGTTGTCGTGAGCTGTCGCGTCTGTCCCCTGTCAGCTGTAGGTCCCGGTTTCTAGTTTTGGGCCCCTGGTTCTGACGAATCAGTCTCCAAAGTTAATGACTATATTATAGGCATTTAATCACCCATTAAATGGTGATTTAGGTTTTCTTCTTCATTGCACACCATGAACTTGGAACATGCAAGAGAGGTGTTATTAGCAGAATTTAATATTAATTAATGTGAAGATTTTGTATGAATATGTAGTTTTAGAGACTAATCAATTCTCTCAGTTGCTGACCTGAGAAGTGCAGCGGTAGCGTGGATCTCCAGCAAACCGTCTGAAGCCCTATCCTTCCAGGCCCCTTGCACGTCTCTCAAGTTTTCTTTTTGTAAACGCGTGAGCACCTTTTGTACTGTTCATACTTGTACATCTCTTTGTATTCTCGTATTTGCACCTATCGATAATGTAATATTCTTATAATATTGTGTCACATCTAATGATAACTTTGTAAGTGTACTCATATGTTGGAATGTATAATGTACCACGTGCTTCCGTACTTTGATTCTTGCATGTACTGATGCTTAGCGTATATACGTGAGGATATTCCCAACCTGCGTATATACGTTGCAGCAACGTCTCCGTACTGACAGGATTGGGGTGTTACACAAGACCTGGGTGCGGTCGACCGACAACCCCAACGGTCTGAAATATGATCGTTGGCCGGTCGACCGGCTGATCGAACGATAGGTCATCTGGCCTGGGTTTTTACCCCAATGGCTAGTTTTTGTAACTCTATAAAAGGAAACTGTTTTGGCTGGTTTTTGTTAAGATTTTGGAGAAGTTTAGAGCAAGTTTTTCTCATCTCTCTTACAATTTTTCTCCACATGTTTTTGAGCTAAAACTTTCATATCAAAAGAAGAGTTTATCAAGAGTGTTTTCTTGATCTTTTTTAAAAAAGTTTTTCTTGAGTTTCTCCTCTACAAATCTATCTTGTTTTCTCACACAAGCTTGAGCTATCTATTGCTATATCAATCCTATGGGGATCATTATTTGTGATAGTTACTTTGGTTATCAAAAAAGTGATCACAAGTGTTCTACCGCCTTGTATTGAAGAGTGTTGTAGAGGCGCGACCTCAGCGAACTTGTGAGTTGGTGTCGTGTTGTTCTTGTGGGAACAAGTGAGGGACTTGTGAGTCCAAGAGTTCTAGTGGAACTCGTTGTAGGTGTTGCAGCCCCGAGTGGTCTTGCAGGATCGTTATGATGGAAATCCTTCATAGTATTGAAGGCGGGACATAGAGCAAGTGTGCTCAAACTTCGAAACAATTCTCCCGTATTTGTGATTGCTTCTCTCTCTCGCTTGTGTTTATATATCTTACATGGTTATATTATTCATCTTTTATATACTTGATATATTTGTACTTAATTGAATATATGCTTGGGTTGTTTGTTTGCTCACACTTATATTCAACCAAGAGAGCTGTAGTGGCACCTCAACTCTTAATCTAGAGGAATCTTAAGAAGATAATCCAGAGCCCTTCACCAGGAATTCGACTACACTCTTTGATTATACGTTATATGTTAGCCTAATAGTTTTTAGATTGCAAAATTAGTTTTTAATTTCGCATTTTTGTGTATTAGATTAGCTTGTCACCTATTCACCCCCTAGTGACTTACAACTATTGCCGTGGAAACGTGGCCAAAGCCGCGTTTACGTGACATAGTAAGAAGAACTACTATTCTGTTTTAGCACAGGTTGCTTGAATTATAATTCTTACTCTTCTGCAGTGTTTATTTTTCTTATTTAACTTGATTTGTACATTGTTCTAACCTCAACAGTAAACTTGATTGTTTGTAAATGCTTAAAAAAACGTTTAGACAATGCAGTTTAGGGCATTTGTCTATTTCGTTACACTTTTTTTATTATTGTTGAAGAGTGCTGGAGAAAGGTACGTTTACATTGCATGTAGCTTAGGAAACAAAGTTGTATGATTTATTATTTGAGTATTATTTAGCTATATACATGCACACGCGCACTAAAACGAATTAAGGGCTTATCTTATAAACAAGATAAGGTGGGAAATTCATTACTCTTTCTTAGCCCAAAAATCATCTCCTCATTCACTAATCCAGCCTAACTAAAAATTGAGTAGAAGTTGGCCTAGGGACATCTCAGACTCAATAGGAGACTTACCTAAGGGGAAAGTTGATTAGAATTTGACTCTTACCAAATCGGTGTCAAAGGCTGGGGAATGAGAGGCGAAACCTCGAAGGCTTGTGGTTTGGCTTAATTAGGCTCGTCGCTTTTTGCGCGGATACCTCCGACCAGTCTTGCCCTTACCTGGCCGATTAACTTGTAGTCAGACTGTGCAATATAACTCCCGTGGATAGTCTAATCAGTTAGGAGTCATCTAGGTCTAAGGTCTTTCTTAACATAGGCTAGATTTTTCTTTCTTTATTTTGTTTGATTTTTGATTGCACTTGTGAAAATGGATTATAATTATAATTTTTTTGAATTTAACTCAATCCATATTTCACCCCTGTTGGAACTTGCTTTTGATGATACATTTGTGAAGCCATATCATTTGGAGCTCCATCACAAGTCTATTCAAGAGTTCTTTATGATCAAGACTTCCCAAGGAGAGTTGATAATGATGTGTATTGTAATTGTTGATAGCATGTTAAAAGCCTTGACACACACACACACATCATAACCTATTAGTCGACTTATAGCCTACTATAATCGACTTATACTTGGCATAATCGACTTACATATTTCTTTAGTCGACTAGTTTTTTTGTCCTGAAAGATTCCAACTCTCTGTTTGTCATTGTTAGTCGACTTAACAGTTTATATAGTCGACTAATAAGTATTGTAGTCGACTTATACCCTCCTTAGTCGACTAATAGATGGCCTAATTGACTTATAATATAGTTCTGGTCGACTTGGTTCAGTTTCCAGAAACTTGTCTTTTGAGTTTATCATGACCTAGTCGACTTGGTCTCTTCTATAGTCGACTAACCTTGAGAAATTTGCCTACCCTAGTCGACTAACCCCATATCTCAAGTCGACTAATGACAGTTTCTGACTGTTGGACAGTTTCTATTTTCTGGTATTTCCTTAAACGTTATCCAACATTTAAATATTCAAATTGGACCTAATAACTACTCTAACTAACCATAGAGTTCAGCTATAAATAGAGCTGTTATCTTAGGGTTCAAACACTAATTCAAACATATAGTTTTCTGACCAAAAATCTTGCCAAAATTTTGGTTCTCTGAAAACTGTTCCCACTTTCTGTTTCTTCACCAAATTCCTACTCCAAAGTGAAGATTTCTGAAAGTCAACCTATAATAGCCCTTGTCCATGATCACATACTGAATCAAGGCTTATAGGAAAGTTTGTAATCACTCAAAGGAAGCATTGTACAAGAGCGTTTTCTTGGTATAGAAGAGAAGTTGTACAAGGTGTTGTGGTCTTCTTGCTTGTAAGAAGAGTTGTATACATTTGGCAAAGGGGATTTGTCAAGTGGGATACAAGGTGTTAATTTTGGGTGTACAAAGTCAAGGATAAAGGAAAATCTCAAGCGGGTGGCTTGGGGACTGGATGTAGGTCACAAGGACCGAACCAGGATAAATCTCTCGTGTTTGCGTTTGCTTAACTTTTCTGAGATTTAATTTCCTTTTATTGCAAGTTCTTTATTTATTTAACTCTAATCATCCTTTGTTTAGTATATGTGTTGGCATTGTATTTTAGATCAACAATTGGTATCAAAGCAGGTTCAACAATTGGTATCAGAGCCCTGCATATTCAGTCAACAATCTACAGGGATGGCAACGGAGTTCCCTTCGTCACAATTCAAGAAGGACATTCTACACAACGTCCACCGCTATTTGACGGATCCAACTACAACTATTGAAAGTGTAGAATGAAGATCTACTTACAATCGCTCAACTACGAACTTTGGAATATTGTAGAAGCACCGTACACCAAGCCAACAACCAACTACAACGCTTGGAGTGATGATCAAAAGAAGAATGCGAACCTTGACGCCAAAGTGATGAATGCTTTATTCTGTGTCTTAACCAAAGAAGAATTCAACCGCGTGTCAACAGCCACTTCTGCAAATCAAATATGCACACTCTTCAGGTAACACATGAAGGCACAAATAAGGTTAAGGAATTTAAATTTTCTGTTCTCGTCCACAGGTTTGAACTATTTAAAATGAAGGAGAATGAAACTATCTCAGAAATGGTTACAAGATTCACCGACATTACCAATTCCTTAGCATCCCTTGGAAAGGAATACACCCAAGTAGAAAAAGTTCGCAAGATCCTTCGTGCACTCACATCAGACTGGGAGAAGAAGACAACCGCAATCGAAGAAGCGAATGATCTCTCAACAATGTCGTTAGAAAACCTTATTGGTAATCTAATGGCATATAAAGTGCAACTCAAAGACAGAAAGAAGGATGAACAATAATCTCTCTCAAAGAAGAAAGAACTTGCCTTCCATGCATCCTCAGACACAGACAATTCAGATGACGATGAAGAGGAGATGGCAATGCTTTCAAGAAAATTTAGAAGATTCTTAAAGTAAGGTAAGTTTAAATGTTTTAATTGTAATAAAATAAGTCATATAAAAAGGATTGCCCATTACTTAAAAACAAGGTAAATTTAAGAGCAAAAAGTTCAGAAAGAAGAAAGACTACCAAGCATCATGGGAGAACAGTGATTCCTCTTCCTCTGACGAAGAAGAAACCACTAAACATGCCAACATCTGTTACATGGCGCTAGAATAAGATGAGTACAATATACTGAACTTTTAGATGCATTCCATAAATTATTCAATGATCTAAAGAATGAAAAATGAAGAATAAAGTTTTATCAAAGGAAAATGAAAAACTTTTCAAAGAAATTCATGTTATGTCTCTCAAGTTTCTTCTATAAATTCTCAAAAAGATGATTTTGAAAAGTGATATCATCATTAAAAAAGGATAATGAGAATTTTATAAAAAAAATATTTTGCTTAAAAAGGAAACTATGTCTTTAAATGAAAGAATTTCTGTGTTAGATAAAGATATGTCAGTTTTCAAAATGAAATATGAAGAGATTTTGAAAAATGTGACTAAATTTAATCAAGGAAAAGAAAATTAAATGATTTGTTATCATATCAAAAGATGTCACATAATCATTATGGTCTTGGATTTTTTGAAAAAATCTTTATATGTTAGTAATCCATATAATTCTTTTGTGAAAAGAAAGTCTGATATTATTTCAAAAAGAATTAAGAATAAGTTTATATGGATTCCTAAAAACTTAAGCATTATTGACAAAAATACTTATATTGCATCATACATACATGATATATGTAATTTATGAAATTATGTGTATACTA
Source organism: Agave tequilana (assembly GCA_038442645.1). Classification (NCBI taxonomy): domain Eukaryota; kingdom Viridiplantae; phylum Streptophyta; class Magnoliopsida; order Asparagales; family Asparagaceae; genus Agave; species Agave tequilana. The sequence continues at coordinate 9,326 of JAVJIF010008183.1, read as the reverse complement.
ACAGATGGAAACCAAATTCAAATTGGGTTTGGTCTCTAAAAGGATAATGCTTTACTTTTATAATTGGTACCATCTAATGTTTATCTTTCAGGTACCACATAAGAAGTTTGATAAGAACAATACTTCAAATATTTATCATATATATAAATATTATGATATATTTATTGCAGGGGAGAACACAAGTGTTTCTATATTTGTTATAACTCATTTTTCTGTAGGGAGAGAACATATAACTTATTTTCTGCAGGGGGAGCATTTGTGCACACAAAGTGTCATCATCAAAAAGGGAGAGAATGTTAGAACTTACTTTTGATGATACATTTGTGAAGCCATATCATTTGGAGCTCCATCACAAGTCTATTCAAGAGTTCTTCATAATCAAGACTTCCCAAGGAGAGTTGATAATGATGTGTATTGTAATTGTTGATAGCATGTTAAAAGCCTTGACACACACACACACACACACATCATAGCCTATTAGTCGACTTATAGCCTACTATAGTCGACTTATACTTGGCATAGTCGACTTACATATTTCTTTAGTCGACTAGCTTTTTTATCCTGAAAGATCCCAACTCTTTGTTTGTCACTGTTAGTTGACTTAACAGTTTATATAGTCGACTAATAAGTATTGTAGTCGACTTATACCCTCCTTCTAGTCAACTAATAGATGGCCTAGTCGACTTATAATATAGTTCTGATCGACTTGGTTCAGTTTCCAGAAACTTATCTTTTGAGTTTATCATGACCTAGTCGACTTGGTCTCTTCTATAGTCGACTAACCTTGAGAAATTTGCCTACCCTAGTCGACTAACCCCATATCTCAAGTCGACTAATGACAGTTTCTGACTGTTGGACAGTTTCTGTTTTCTGGTGTTTCCTTCAACGTTATCCAATGTTTAAACATTCAAATTGGACCTAATAACTACCCTAACTAACCATAGAGTTCAGCTATAAATAGGGTTGTTATCTTAGGATTCAAATACCAATTCAAACATATAATTTTCTGACCAAAAATCTTGCCAAAATTCTGGTTCTCTGAAAACTATTCCCACTTTCTGTTTCTTCACCAAATTTCTACTCCAAAGTGAAGATTTCTGAAAGTCAACCTATAATAGCCCTTGTTCACGATCACATACTAAATCAAGGCTTATAGGAAAGTTTGTAATCACTCAAAGGAAGCATTGTACAAGAGCGTCTTCTTGGTGTAGAAGAGAAGTTGTACAAGGTGTTGTGATCTTCTTGGTTGTAAGAAGAGTTGTATACATTTGGCAAAGGGGATTTGTCAAATGGGATACAAGGTGTTGATTTTGGGTGTATAAAGTCAAGGATAAAGGAAAATCTCAAACGGGTGGCTTAAGGACTGGATGTAGGTCACAAGGACCGTACCAGAATAAATCTCTCGTGTTTGCATTTGCTTAACTTTTCTGAGATTTAATTTTCTTTTATTGCAAGTTCTTTATTTATTTAACTCTAATCATCCTTTGTTTAGTATATGTGTTGACATTGTATTTTAGATCAACAACCCTAACTTCTTTTGATTCAGATATTACCAACCCGATATTTCATAACTTTAATCAACCAAGTATACCAGATTGGTCCTATCTGAATCAATATATGATCCAATCTCAGTATTATGAATGAGATTGAGATAATCATCACGACCCTTCATCAAGTCAGTGGGGATATAACTCCCCCGAGTCTCACTATCAACAACGTTACCAACAAATAGCTTCATACACTCCGTATCAAAATCAACTTATAGAAGAAAATCTAAATTAGAAATTTTTTTTGAAACTTTCCTTGAGTCCACCCGACAATTCCAAATCATGACGGACTCAATTCTCTCAAACAATTACCAAATCCAAGATCCTTACTCCAATTTTTAAGTCCCAACACAACAAGAAAAACCTGTTGACTTCGAAGAGAGTATGAAATCCATGATTTTGAGTGAAGATTTTTTTACCCAGTCTATCGATATGATAGAAGTAAGACTTAGTCGATTAGAAACAACATAGTAATGAGGAAACTCTCCCTACCCAATATTTGACTATTCTTGTCACTTCTAGCGATATTGATAAAATCAAGAACCATGGTATCTTGAAGACTTTGACCAAGATCCAATTTCACCACAATTTGAACTTGACCAATACCAACTCATTAACAAAGTGACAAATTTTTATTTCAATGAAATTTAACTAGAAGATGAATGTGACACCGATTCCCAATTTTGTGATTCAATTCCACTTTTTGAATTTATGATGAATCTGTATCTTTACCCGATTTAGACCCAATTCTGGAACAACACTCATTCCTGTTCCTATAGAGTTTGAAAGTGCACCACTTATTTTGGATAGTCACATACCATTATTGGAAATGAATGTGAATATAATTTTTTTGATTTGGACCATACTTTTGAGCCGAATCTGACCCTCGAACCTAAATTTGATTTGAGTTTTATTTTCGAGTCAGTATCGGTTCCCATTACTTTCACTGTTTAGCCCAAATCATCCAGTCCATAAAAGGCACATTCCATTGTTAGACCAAGGTTTAGACCAGTATGACTCTATGATGATATTCCTAGATTGGTCATACAACCAGGAAAATTTTCATATTAGGATCCTGTCCTATTCGTATTGGGGAGTATAAAAATGTAAATAGAAAAGAGGTCATAAAAAGTGGGTTCCTTGATAATCCACATTATTTAGATTGGGTAGCAACGCTTGGCCCAATCCGATGACCATTGGAACCACCACCTTAAGATAATAATATCCTTCTCTTTCTTCTTTTTCATGCATATATGCATTCATTCATACATTGAGACATATATGCATTCATTCATACATTGAGGACAATGCATGAGATAGGTGTGGGAGAGGGTTCTAACATAGGTTTTCTTCTTATCTTTTATATAAAAAAATAAGCTTTTCTTTTCTTTTAAAAACTTTTTGAAAGAGAAACAATATTTTGACCAATTTTTTGTAAGAAATTAAGTTAATTTTAACGAATAGAAGAATCATATTTAGGATTTCTTATACTTGGTCAAATAAGATTATTTGTTTGAATTTTAGTGTTAGTAGAAAAATTAAAAAAATAATTTAGTCTTGATTTTTATCTTGATGAAATATTCATATCTTATACACCTACACACTTAGGGTTCAATAATGAAGATTCTTATGCCTTACAAATACATACATACATACATACACACACACACACCACACACACACACACACACACACACACACACACACACACACATATATATATATATATATCTAAAATTCTCTGATCAAGTTGGGTATTTGTGACTCATAAAGTATAAATATTCACGCCTAAAAGTGGTCCATATTGTAAATAAAAACTCTTAGTTTGTGACCTTGTTTGCTCGAGTCCTTAAGTCCTAGAGGTATTTTCTCGCTCGATGCCCTAATACCGTCCGGTTTGGTAGTCACCGACTAAGGTTTGTTACATGGGCAAATTAGAAAGGCTAATAAAACTAAGAAATATTACCACCAAGATAATAAGTATAATAAGGCATAAGAATTGAAGTTGAAGAATCCTTAGTCAAATATTCATGATCACGAAGGTGCATATTAAAACGGTAGCAGATTTAATTACCTCAATATCCATAATCATCAACCTCAATATTGATATAAATTAATTTCGGCTAACATCAGCCTACTTATCAATCTTAATTTTAATTATATAGTTCATCTCAAGATCAATCAAATAAACAAATATATAAGAGTGCTTCCCTGATATAATATTCTAACACAAAACCATTTCTGAGATCCACTCAATATACAATCTGTGATCATCCATATTTTCTCTATTAATCAAAGTATATCACTATCTACTGTCACTAACTCTAACTCACAGTTAATAATACATCAGAATTTACAGAAGAATCACATTCTACAATAAATACATACGTCATCTCAGGGGAACATCCATGCAGCTCTAAGTCAGACCTTCGCCTTGCTGTGACCTGAAAACATCAATCTGTGGTGGGGTGAGCTCAATAACTCAGTGAGTGAAATCAGTCAAAATAGAGTTTGTATTATAATACTATTGTAATTCAAGTATGATGCAGTTGAACAATGTCAAGAATTAGTTTCAATACTTTCTTACATATGGTGGATACGCAACTTAATGAATCATAGATTCTTTCTATTATCTGATACTTTCTATATGTATTCTTTTGGGTATACATGACCAATTTCCTTAACATATAGTATTAAGAATTATACAATACTTGACCTGCTCGTCAATCTACTCATGATAGTATCCATTATAACTGTGTTTTCATACATGAGGAAGTACGAGACACTCACATCCATATACTGGATGTCATAACAATCTATTTATCAGATGTCATAAATAACTATATGCATACACTAGGTGCTATACATATTAACACCCTTAACTCGGATATCATAAGCAATCATATGCATATACTAGGTGCCATACCTATTAACAATCCATAATTCGGATATCATAAGCAATCATATCCATATACTAGGTGCCATACCTATTAACATCCATAATTCGGATATCATAAACAATCATATCCATATACTAGGTGCCATACTTATTAACATCCATAATTCGGATATCATAAATAATCATATCAATATACTAGGTGCCATACCTATTAATATTCATAATTTGGATATCATAAACAATCATATTCATATACTAGGTGCCATACCTATTAACATCCATTATTTGGATATCATAAACAATCATATCTATATACTAGGTGCCATAATTAGCCACACTCATGTATCGGATGACATAAATAACCGCATCCATAAACCAGATGACATAAATAACTACATCCATATACTGAATGACATAACTAACCACATTTATATACTGGATGTCACAAACATATATTCAAGTATACTTCAATAAAATAATATCAATACTCCCCTTCGATCACCTCTGTTTCAACCCGGTTCCTACCTTCGATACAATAAATAACACAATACTCCCCTTCGATCACCTCCGGTTCAACCCGGTCCCTTCCTCCGGTACAATAAATAACAACAATACTCCCCTTCGTTCACCTGTGGTTCAACCCGATCCCTTCCTCTAATATAATAAATAACAACAATACTCCCCTTCGATCACCTCCGTTTCAACCCGGTCCCTTCCTCTAATATAATAAATGATATCATATACATACTTATGCACATTTCTTATCATATTTAAGAGGTACCAACACACACATAATGCATAAAACTTAATGATCTCAGTATTTTACCGGTCAAGTTCTGATTCGTAGTACCTGTATTCGATTTTCCTAATCATAATACTTATTCACCTTTTATCATTTAGCTAACATCCGGGATCCATTATCAATTGCCTATTTTATCATCAAATAGGATGTCTATTGGTTATAACTTATTTGAATCAGAAATTTCTCATCCCTTCTGATACAAGTAATGGTTACACAACAATTCTGATATCACGTGAATTATTAACACTTTTGATATTATAATTATCTTTTATTTCAATCAAAGACTGATTATAATACTTTTATTTGGTACGGCCCAATGTTAACCCCAGATTCCTCCATTGCTAGTTATATAGTTAATGATTTACAGTTTTCTTTATTTCTATTAATTACTAGTCAAATCATCCTCTGCATTCACATATGAATTCAACCGCACAACATATACATATATACTTATAAGCATATCACTTACTAACACTGGATTTCTAATCACATTGGCATGATGTTCAATCTTTCGTCCGTATCACAACTTTCAATTATTTAGGTAATTATCTAACTCTTACCGATTAGATATAATCATTATCACTATAAAGATGTGACTTTCAAGCCTAATAGAGGGTTCCGATGTTTTGATAATCAATTACCAGGATACCCGAAAGTCTCTGATGCATAAAGTAGGCGTACCACAATACAAGTTCAATACTATCAGTATTTATTTTGTTGATATCGAATTTGAAAATCACCTAGAGGGGGGGTGAATAGGTGATAATGCTAATCAAAGGGCAATTTAAAAATTTTAAAGTTACAACAATCACCAATCAAAATCACAAGATGAATGTAAGCAATTAAGTATGACAATGAATATGATGAGCAATTAATAAGTGCAAGCAAAGTAGAGTAAGGAGTGTAAGAACAAGAAAAGTAAACCAATCGCAAACACAAGGATATGTTATCGAGGTTCGAGCACCCAGCTCTACTCCCCGCCTTCCCCAGAAGGATTCCGACCACTTCCACTATCACAAAGATCTCAAATACAATGGAGTACCCAACTCCTACAATCTCAAGTACAAGTAATTTCCTTGGTAGTCAAAAGACCACAACTCTCTCTTTCAAATATCTTTTCCCTTACAAAGGTCCTTAGAGAATATTGAGTAGGAATGAAGCTCTTGTTGTAAGTGAAGAAAGAAATTAAATCAGAGAGTATTTGAAAACCCTTCAGAAAATCAGTGAGAAATTCAGCACAAAAACCAAGAAACAAGTCTCTTTTGAAAGCCTTAAACTTTTGAATTTCTAGCAAAAATTGTTGTAACTAACAAACTCTCCAAACACCACCAAGGAGAGGGCTAGGGTTTAGGGATAAAACATAATTACTGATGTTTAGGAGGTAATTAGATCAAAATATATCCTTAAACGAATTTTTAAACACACAAAGACAAAAATAACAGCTCACTTAAAATCTGCCCGTTACTGTTCAACGGACACATCGGTCGACTGGGCCGGTCGACCGGTAGTTCAAAAATTCGACCGTTATAGGCTAGCGGTCGACCGACCCGGTCGACTGAGAAAACCTGTGAGCAAAAACAATATCTCGGTCGACCGCCCCGGTCGACTGGCAGACATGCACACTGATACGTGCATCTACCAGAACTGCGGTCGACTGGTCCGGTCGACCGGACCAGACTGACACAGACTCGGTCGACTGTCCCGGTCGACCGGATCAGGTCAAAAATCATTTTTGGAAAGAAAATAAAGAGGATTTTGATTTTAAACAAAAATACTTTTGAACAGGGAATAGAATTAAACATAAAGATGTATTTGTAGGCAAAAACTTGTATGCAAAATATTTTTGTATAATTTATAAGAAATTATTTTGGAATGAGCATGTGCGCAAAAACGTGTGTGATAGAGCTTCAAACCTATCCACTATTCTTTAACATACTATAAACTGAAAAACAAATTACATGAAAACTTCTTGAGCTATCTTCAAGTCTTTGAGCCATCCAATGCCTTACTAGTGCCTTCTCTTCTATGATCCTTCCTTGATGTGCAATTTGCCTTCCTTACTTTGTGGAACTTAGAAGTTCTTGCAAAGCTAAGCGAATGGTCTCTAAACATGGTACAAAACCTGAAACTCATCTTAACAAACTTGTTAGTACCAAATAGCTCATATTTGGTTTGTCATCATCAAAACCAAAAGACAAATGGAGAGTGTAACCTCTTGGGCCAACAGAATTATCCATCTCTAATCGATATACTTCATATTAAGTTATCAGATTTACTCAATACTGACTCTAACTAGTTTTTACCAGTTTAATTACTCACTTGATACTTATATATCATTATCGGTCACCCATTATCTGACTTTCATCAGACTTGATCTTATTCAGTAATTTTTTTTCATTATTAATCGTTGATCACTAAAAAGTACAGTATCTACTTACGAGTTCTAGTTCAAAGGTATTATTTTTTCACCTCTCTTCGGTTTAATGAATCTTAATTATTTATCCAACCAATTACTTTCAGTTGCTACCGATTAACAACTAAATCGATATATATAAATATGTAAGTCATCCGATGACTTTTGATGTCGCAAGTGTGCAAGTTGATACATAAAATCACGTTATGAGCATATATATATATTATATATATATATATATATATATATATATATATATATATATATATATATATATCATGAAACACAACAAGTACGAAACAGTATCCACGAAATCAATACTCAACATACTACATAACATGTTAGTATCCTGTGTATTTTGCTTAACAATAAGATTTTGATATTCAAATTATTTGTCAAGTATGTCCAGTAGTGTTAGGAATTCAGTTACTTTAATTCAATTCATTATCAATTACTTTGATCAGTTTTATCATTATCGGTTTACGTTCACAATTGCTAATTAACCAAAATGTCCCGATTCTATCCGAGTTATCAATATTAACAAAACTTTCAATAGTTTAAATCAGCACGCTACTTCTATCATACTGCATCAATTACATCTATCTCATTTAACAGAGCTACTTCTATCATACTACATCAATTACATGTATCTCATTTAACAGAGTTTTCTATATCACAGTTATATCAAGTTGCTCGAAGATAAAATCTCAATTTCATTTGCTTAGTTTAATTCTAATATTAACCTCAGATTACGCTTATACCAGTATCAGTATAATTGATTCTATAATTATCCAATTATGGTTGATGTGTCTCAAGTAATCTTTTATCTTAACTGATTTCTAATTATCTCTTATTAATTAATAAACATCCATGATCTGTAATCGATTTTTCGTTGTCACTGCTTAGTCTTCTCACCGGCTATACCGATGTTAACCAACCACCATCCGATTATTATTATCCATAACTACAAATTCATAACAGCTTGAACATCACTTACATATAATATTAATCTTCACTTAACTAACATCATTATTATCTTAATAGTCAATACACATACAATTACAGTGTTTAATGAAATCAGAAGTAGACTTTACCCACTTATGATTTTCAGGTTAAGTAACTTCAATATTCATCACAGACGGATAGATGGTATTAGCTGAAGATTTATACTTAATAATTTCTATCAAAGCGCAGTGTTTAATTTTTCGGTTCTAAATTTTAATAAAGTCTCGCAACATATACATCATGTTCAGGGACTCACAAACGTATAATTCATGTGGTATTTGTCTATGTTCACTCATATTAATACGTGTTCAAGCACTTAACGATCATGTCTATACGAATTATAAATCGCAAAGTCACAATTTGGTATCATACCCGTGTTATGTTCACACACATATACATAACACATCTACAATTCATCATTCGGATATTCTATTGGATTTCGATTTCATAACACTCATTCACTTTTACAATAAATATCACAATCATCTTTTTAATACTATAATATCTTAATTTCAATGGATCAATATTATCAATAGTTTCTCAATAATAATTATTTCTGAAGTGGGAAAAATAATACTTGAGTTAGGATTTTCACTCACCGACATCTGATAAATTCTTAAATACCCAATACCATATACAAATATAGATGATGTGTAGCTC